>JAVSBS010023806.1:0-31309 GCA_033124195.1 Coracias cyanogaster | reverse complement strand
TTGTGTCCAGCAGGCGCTGCTGGCACCACAGTGGGCAGTGGAGGAGCTGGGCCCACAGGAACCTCTGGCAGGACTGTTTGAAAGAAGCCTTCTGAGGGGCTGTTGCTGAGTTCAGTGTTGGCCTCTGTGATCAGGCAACTGATGGTAGCATCAAATGATGATGGCTGAACCAGCAGAACAAAAGTTCAACAAAGGTCCCCTGCTTTGAGAAAAGGTCTTAGGCGATAAAGCACGGTAACAGTGACTTAAGGTCCCTCTCCTATCAAAGTCCTTGTAAAGTGGCAATATAGTTTTAAGATGTCTGAACATTGCAGACTGACCTGGAGATTCCCCCCTCTCTTCTTGCCAGAAATCCCTCGGTACAGCTGGAATGCCCTGTGCCAAGCTAGATGGTGGACTCAAACTTCACTAACTCCTGCAGACTTGGCAGCATAGGTGGTTTTCTCCCTCCCGAGTCCAGTATTTGGGAACTGAGGAAGACATCTGGCTCCTACAAGTCTAATGTTGTATTCTCATGGTAACGCAGAAAATTTTGTGCTCCCTGTACTTCAAATGAAATTTGCTGGGCAGTGTGGTATCAAGATTGTGCTTCAAATAAAATATTTTAAAGGGGACAAGAGAAAAAAACATCTTGGTAGACAAGGTGTAAAGGGTTTGGTATGTTGTCCATGCTGAGAAAGAATTATCAGGATAGCAATTAATATTGCTGACCAAGACCACTGCTCAACTCTGGTTTACATCACAAAAGAAAATAAAATTTCAGACGACAGACTAATAACCAGGAAGGCAGAAAATACCTGCAGCCCAGTTCAGGATTGAGACGGGTTACCCAAGCTCAACACAGAGCTCTACAACATGCAGCATTAACAGCTCTCATAGCTCACGTACCAAGCCCAGGCTCTGCTGACCTGCATTTCCCTATCAGCCCGGGCAGTACCGATGGACAGGAAGAGGCCAGTCCCCTGACTCAGCTCCCATTTCCTTCCTCCTCCAGGTTAGCACTTACCATGAAACAACCCTTGCCACACAGTCCCATTGAGTTCACCACCACTGTTTTGATACGTGGTTTCGATCAGACCTAGCATTTCCTTGATATACCAGAAAAGAGTCTCCTAGCAACTCTTTGAAAAGCCCAAGCTTTTCTAGGTGTTTCAGTAAAATATTTTTTCTCTTTGTAGAGAAAGTTTCCAAGTATTCACTTTGGTTTTTTTGATTTGAGGCTCATAATAGTTGAATCTCATCGACTCCACCTTCATCATTAAACTAGCCAATTCTTCGTTAGGGGAACTTGAAAAGATAAATCACAGCAAAGTCTCTGCAGAAAAGGCCCAAGGAGAGGGGAAAAACAACGGAAGACTTTCTGTATTTAATACTGTACAGTCTATCTACCTGACAATGAAATCCTTCTTTCACAAAGGAATTGAAAAAAGAAAACCTGAAGACTACAAAAAAGTAAAGAAATATCTCGCAAAACACAGCTACTTACAAAGCTTTCCTTAGGTCAATCGACTTCAACAGAATGAAGATGTTGATCTCTGTATGATAATTTATCACTTATATGGATTCGTTTTTAAATAGAATGTTTCAATAGGCTGAGAATGTCTTCTTTGTTTTAACTTAACAAATCACAGTGCTTTAACTTTCCACTTCATGTCAGGTTTTGTGGGTTTCTTTGAAGATGCCAGAATGCACACAGGCCTGCGGAAGACATTGCTTTTGGTCAAATGGCTATAAGAAAAAATATTTTTTTAATTTTATGAAAAATGTCATCGTATCTCTATATCCTTTAGTTAAGTAACACAAGCCACATTCTCAAGTGTTAATGGGACGTGCTCACAGCTACTTTGGTTTCTAAGATTTCATCTCTGATCCTCAAATCTTATTGAAAATGGGATCTATGCTTTCAGTTTCTTAATGAAATACCTCAATTAGAACAAGCATGCTCATATACTAATTAACAGTTGTCTGATATACTAACTTGCAGCCATAAAGATAATTTAAGTTCTTATTAAGAAATTTAAGTTCTTATTAAGAAATTTTAGTTCCCTCGTTGAACTCTATTGCTATCTGGGATTAAAACTGTAGTTCATTATGGAGATTTTAATTACAACTGAAACATCATTGTCAATAGCTCTTAAAAACCAGCCATTCAGCTAGAAATGTTAAATACTAACAGTTCACACCAGAGGCATCCCAGTTATCTAGCACAGAGCTGACAGAGGACTTAAGTAAAGCCAGTTTAGCCTTGCCAGTAAAAACTATCCCTTTTTTCCCCCCTTTTGTTACTCAGAAGAAGTGCACCCCGCACCACGGTCAGTGTTTCCTGAAAGGTTCCAACGAGCCTGTCTCTTAAAACAACAACTTCAGGCTTCCATCAGAAGCAAAGCACATTTCATGCAAAGTTATGAAATAGCATGTACAATATGAACTTACACTATAACATTGTTTTTTCTCTTTGTACCACAAAGGTATCTGGCTTGGATTGATTTAACAAGTCACACATCAAAGTTGATGCAAACCTGACTGTTTTTTTTGTTTTTAAAGATAGTTCATCTTTTTAAAGGAAAGTTTCCTGAAATTCCATGCATTTATAAAGCTTTTCAGAAAACAGGAAGAGAAAAAAAAAAGTATAATTCTCACAACCTACCAGAATATTTGAAGAAAAGATAATTTTGTGAGATGAAGCTTCATGCTACTGAGTCTTTGTTGCTGTTCGTATAGAAACCTGCCTGCAAATGAGAGCATTATTTTTTATTTTAACAAAGATTGGCTAGAATGCGTGCTGGCACAGCGACGCAAACTAATGAAATAAAAAGAAGTTGCTGCTATGCCTTTACAGATTTCTCCCTTCCCCTCCTTTTAATACCGTTTTCTGTAGAATATTAAAATCATACCATTTTCAAGGAGAACTCGTGGCAGTTTAACTCAGAGGAAGATATTCCCGCCCACAAGCCCACATCCTCCAGTCTGCCTGTTTTCTAACCTGTGGAAAGGGAAATGCAGCTGTTTTCTGTAGTCTCTTACAAGTGTTCATTGTCCCGTTAACTTCTCTGAAGAGTTTACTGTAGCTGTGCAACGCATTCTGGATTACAGCTCTACAGATTTAAAGCCCTTACGCTGATAACCGATTACTCCTATTGATTTCATTATTAATAAGCTGCAACACTCAGCTGAGGAGCAGATAGGAAGAAAGTTTCTGCAAATCTCACACATCAGAGACGGAAATCCTGTCACACTAATGAAATCACACCTGAAAGGATTCTACATAAACTGGGTGAGACCTATACTTCTTTTGTCTTTACACCTCCACCGGCTTATTTCTGTACACTGTTCTATTATCACAGAATTAGTTCTACAAGGGCTATGAGAAACAGTAACAAAATGTCTCACTACAAATATTTCAGTGGACCCTTTGTTCTCCTATTCAAGGGAAAGCATCTCCTTTTCCTGGCTGCAGTCAAGTTAACAGGCAGAGTTTTCCAGGCTTGGCATCTTAAGAACAAGTAACAGAAGAGTTTAACACTTTCTTGTCTAAAAGAGGAAGGAAAGAACTGTTGGTGGAAGATGTTAGTTGGACAACACCAGCTGAAAGATGCTATTAGAAGAGAATGAAATGTGAGCAAATGGTGTCAGCATGTGGACGTGGAGCAAGTGAAAAAAGGCAACTGGTACCTTGTTTAAACAAAACTCCCATAGAAAGAGAATTTTTAAGTGCTAGGTAAGAGTATGCACAGGGAATTGTGCTGGTTTAATACTCTCCTCTGGTCTGTGCTCTTGTCAACAAACTTGGCTTGACTGTGCATTGAAAGCATGACAAGGTACCCAACAGTAAAATCAGGGAAGCTAAGGAAAATCCCTGTTTTTAAAGGAAAACATAGGCAAGAGAAGCTGCATGACAGAGCAGATCAGATCAGCCATCCATTTAATGGTCCACATTCCCTCTTGCAGGAGATACTATGTGCTTTGGAAGGTGCGAAAAATCCCATATAGCAGAGAAATATTTCTAACATTCATAATTTTGATGATCAACCTATTCCTTAAGCATAAGTTTGTATTTGATAACAGTTCTTCTATTTGGAAAATGCTACGTTTCTTCATTACTCCTCTGGACTTTTAACATGGTTTTGACCCTCCACTGCTTCAAAATTGGACCCTTCCATCTCCTCCCTTGTCAGAGAAGCCACACACTTCTAGCTATTTCGGTACTGGTTTTAGGTGTTTCCGAAAGAGGACAACCATTTCTAACAGCTACTCTTCTTAGTTAGTACTTCAGCTGGTTCTATTAACTTGCAATCAAAAAGAACAAAGAAAAGCATATTCCCTCAAAAATAACTGGAAAATTCAAAGAACATCATTAACTTACAGACAACCCCACTGGGACAAGGATACACACATGCTGAGGGATCTACTCACGTTACCTACGGTCAGAATGCACTTAGCTACTGAATTATCTCCCTGAATCCATCTACACACAGCAAAAACCACATTCCTGCTGGGAGCCCAGGGAATTTCCCTGGCTAACTTAACCATACAGTCTGTCAGATGGCTACGGATGGCTGGGGAAAATGCTCCCCTAGACCATCTATTCCACACATTTAGCTGAAGAGCTACATGTAAGCATCATCGCACTAAGCCGACTTATTTTATATAATCACAGTGCAGAAGACAAGGGAACATGCCAGGAATTGGGAAACCTCCCGATAACTCTGACACACTGACTCGCCTCCTGTAGGACTAATCCAGTATTCTGCTGTTTATTCATTTTTTTTCTGATTTCAGCCACTTGTAAGGGATTACTGGACGCCACACAACCTGTGTGGTGCAACAGTACAAGACGTCTCCAGTAAGTCCAACACATCCAAGATGCACTCAGCTGAAACGGGAAAGAATATAATGAAAGCTGGATGTTCTTGATCTCCTTTTTGGTTTTATACACGTGCTTCTGCTTTATTCCAGATATTCTACCTCAAAAGGTACAGCTGACTCAAAATATAAGAACTGCAAGAACCAGGCACCAATCTGAGTTAACAAGCTGCTTGCTAGCTGGGGAGTCACGCGTGCATCCATTATTACAGGTTTAAAAATAGCAATCCTTTGAGAAGCCGTTAGAACAGCAAAATGTGACAGATGGATATAAAAGTCATCTGTAGATAAAAGAAAGAGATGTGAGAATCTATTGCTAACAGATGGCTAAATAAATAAAGCCATTTTGCCCCAACTTTGAGGAGCAAATATTGGTATCATTACCAGTGATGTCAGAGTTAATTGCTCCACGTGGGGTCTCTCGCTGCATTCCCTTCAGAACAGCCAGGCTCCCCGGCAGTGTGGGCTGCTCCAGTTGAAAGCTACGCCGATTCCTAGCACACTTTAAGTGCTCTTTAGGTCTTCTTTCTACTCATTTTGTACCTCTACACAGTAAACCTCTCCAGAACAAGGATGTTCCTTACTGTTCAACACCTTGCACAGTGGAAAGTCAGATCCTACGGTGACAGGAAGGCATCAAATACCAGATAATGGCCCATAGATTCTTCATTCATGGTTAGAGAGATGCTAGGAGAAAGGTTGGACTTGATGACCCTGGAGGTCCTTTCCAACCATAACGATTCTGTGTGGTTCTGTGATTCTCTGTAACAGATGCACAGGCTATTTCAGGGGCCCTAGCAGAACCAGCCTGGCTGGTCTATAGAAATGACATACTAGTGCTGGCAGTCAGCCCAGAAACTTTAAATATGGCACAAACTATGGCTCCAGCCCAGAGGAAAAAGAGTATGAAAATGGTAAATATCTTGAAATTAGCACTTCTCTGGAATCTCGCCTTAGTGTTCAAAATTAGGAGCCTAAAACTAAATAGTGTGCATACACTGCAGCTATACAACAAGGCTCCTCAGCTGTTAGAAGATCTGGAATTTCACGTGAATCTGTCACACAGGGGCAGAGAGAAGGAATTTGAGGAACAGATGTGAGGCAAATACCTTGGTCAGGATCTCACAGCATCATTTTGCATTTCCTTCTTTTACGAAGTGCACATCCTCAGGATCACTATTTTGATGTGTGCACCTTGGGCTGGATGGAGGCTCTACCCACTTCTTCTTGACTTTCAGAGGAGATGCCCCATGAAATTCACTCCCTCCAAAGCACCATCTCCTTTTTAAGTGGGAAACTGGGGTTTAAGGACTACGGCTATGGACAAAAAAACCCCAGGTTGCCATTATAGGATGGGCCTTTCTGTACTCCTTAGCACAGGAAAAAAGGGATTCATAGTTTAAAGGGAGACAAGAGGAGCAGCTGAGAAGCGGCTTCCTCAGATGAACTGTACATGGAGGTGCCTTTAGATATGGGCCTCCAATTTCCAGCCAAAGGGAAGCAAAAGTAAAGACAACTCACTGTAATGGCTAGGAAGACTTGCTTTAAGGCAGCCTCCTTTTCCAGAGCAATTCAAGCTGAGAGTCATCCCCTGAGAATACATTCCACTAGAGGCTCAGGCAACAGAGCGTTTCTTAGCAGCTCGCTTTACGGCCTGCAAAGATATAAACAAAGTTCAGCCGCTCGTGCTCTGAAGCACTGGCAAACCACAGCCCCGTCCCAGCCCAAATCCACACTTCAGCACAATACAGGCTATATTCAGGAGACAGGTCGGTTCTCAGGCTTCATCCTTTTCAGTCTGTGAAGCTATTAAAAAAAAAACCCCACAAAATGACCAGAGATTGCTTCCATCATATCTGTGGAAGATGGCCCAGCTTGTTCAGTTTAAAAACATCCTACACCAAAAATGTGTGATTTTCAAGAGCCCAGCATGCCCAGTTCCCGGTGTTATAAACACCTGATCAATCCCAACTGGGAAGCACTGTATCCACCACTGGGAACACCGAGCAAGCTTTCTAAAGGACACACCACTGTTCTCACCAGTGGAGCAATGATGGCACTAGATGAGGTTTCTTGCACAACTGAAACACTGCACGATGAAGCTACTTGAAACAAAGGACTTGCTAAAAGGGGAAGGCGTGCTGTGAAAGCAGAGCTAGAATTCACATTTCATCAAAGACAGACGTGGAAACGTGAAATAAAAAAGTCACCCAACAAAAAGGATATTACTGGGATGGCTAGTGGAAATTTTTTCCTTCGGAAAAGGGGAGTATGCCAAGGAGTTAAGGTAATGATGATACGATAGTAGGAGAGGAACATTTGTAATGGGTAGCACTAGTTCTACTGTAACAGAAAATCATCACGGCACGCTGCCCCGTGCTGCAGATAAAACAGGCTGGACAAAGCACCTCTGTCCTGCTATTCAAGGAAACAGAACAGCAAGGACACGCACTACAGCTTATTAACACTTGTCAGATAACGTGAGGAAGCCGTACAGATGACTTCGGTAACTCCTGATAAATCAAATGAGAAAGAATTTCCAAACGGTGATTTCCTACTGAAAACAACAGTCAGCTGTAGTGATGGAAAGCAAACCTTTCTGACTTCACACCCCCGAGGCAGGTTTCAAAGGTACAGCAGACACAGCACAAAAACTATTTTCAAGGTCTTACAGCTGAATACCTTTAGTTACCCTTTGCTACTTTATTCCTGTAAATATAAACTTTCTCAATAACTTTTCCCATTTATTCTGGAATGACATCAATCTAATCAGGCACTAGAACACTTTGCATTTTTCTTATTTCCCAAATTACTTGGAAGAAAAAAATATAGAGGGTATTTATGTATGAGATAAAGGCAAAAATTGAATTATTACTAATGTCATCATGATATTTTGTGGAAGTCTCAGTTTCATTTTAAAGGAAAAAATATTGGTGTCCTTGCCAAGGCTTAGAACAGTATTCACTGCTGAAACTCGCTATGTTTTTCTGGCACTGATTCATTGTGAAGTATTGTGTCAGTCCAAAACATAAGCACAGTAGTAGTAAAAACTGCTATTAATGAAGACTGCAAGCAGACCACCTGGCAAGACAAACAGCCAGGAGCCATTTTTAAGACTAGCCCATGCCCTAACTTCATTGAAAATTACAATAATCAGTTTTTTCCTCCTTAATTAATCTATTGAATCTCAAAATGTCAAATCCCTCTGATTAGCTCAACACAGACACTGGTAACAGAACACCTGAAAGCAGCTTCAGAGAATGCCCACTTGCTTTGCACCTTTGCATCTTGTGTGCACGGTCACTAAAGAAGAGAAACACAAATTTTTCAAATTCATTACCAAGCCTATGCCATTTAAGCTCAGGAATGAAATTAAGAACTTTGTGTATGCACGGGGGAATATGTATTGCCTGCCAAGATGACATTTATACTCAAAGTAAGCACTCAGCACAGCCTAGATTTCCTAAAGCTTTAAAGGCTTTGATTTGCAGGTGCTGCACGCTCAGACCGCCTGCATGCAAACAAGCTGTACGCTTGTGAAAACAAAAACCGCATGCTCCAACCTGAAACCTTCACTCTAGGAAACAGAAAGGACCAGGTTAAATTGTAGATTGTGCTGTCCTCACGGATTCCTCCGGTTTGGCTGCTAGCACAACTCCCTTTGCTTTGCTGAAGGGATGGAAAAACATGTTTAGAAGGAAGAAGTGAGGAGTAAACAAGTGGAGACAAAAGAGGAGGGCGTTTGTGGGAAGCACTTAGAACCATGTTGTTGCTAGAATAATCTTGCAATGCGATGAAATTGGAGGCAAGTAAGTTTGCAGCTATAAAGAGCCACAAAACCCCAAGACGGTTTGAAGCGGTTTTGCTGAAGAGGAGCTGTAGCAGCTGGCTTGCATTCTGAAATGTGCTTGGTGCAAAAAAACCAAACCAAAAAACACCCACGTGTTCAAGATGCACATATATCTGCAGAGAACATCAGAAGAGCCTTAGAGAGCGCAACAGGGCCTGGACCAGAACCACACCTCTTCTCATGAAGGAGTGAGGAGGGAACTGGAGCCTTACTCAAGGGACTCTCCCGTTTTCCCTGTGCGGCCTCCACCAGCAAGGGACTCTCAGCTTTTGCTCTTCCCAAAGGCACACTGGGTTAGGAAGCTCTTAACATCCCCCTTTCCACCAAGTGTATTTATGTCAGCAAGTCCCAATGGGCCCAAATCCAGCTACAACAAACTTTCTGGGCACTTGCGACTGTTGTGAATTGGAGTGACTCAGTCAAGCTACATCAGAAAGAGAACATCTTTTATTGGTTCACAGAAACTAAGCCAAGGGAGGGAAAAAACCAAGTGGCAGAAAAGATACGTCCCTACATATCTTCATCTTACAAAGCCCTTCTCTCTGACCTTAGGCAGGCATTGCTGTTCGGCTTTCTGTCTCCCTATAGACTTCTGACTGTTCTGCCTTTCTCCCCAGACCCACAGCTCTGTGCTGCAGAGACTCAGCCATCTGTCCGGTGATGCAGCGGAATCAAAGGTATCAGTGTTGATTTACCACCAGAATTTCCTCACTTGTGTTCCCATTGCCATGGTGAGCAGAACAGAGCCTGAAATATAAGGTCACAACATAGCCTAGATATCTCCCACAAACCATCTGGAAGAATTGTTTTCTGAGGGATTCCGTGGTGTGGATTTGCACTTGCTCAGTGACCAAAAGCCGACCTCAGCTCAGCACTCTGGACTCCTAACGAGCTCCTGGGACATCTAGGAAGAAGAACCATCCCTAAAAACCTTGAACCCAGATTCCTAGTTCCTTACAGGTTACGAGTGTTACCTCTTTGGTCTGTGTGTCAGACTCACGCTGTTTCCTTCCACAGTGTGGGAGTCCATATATTTGGACCGCCATATATTTGCACTGCTTTGCTGAGAGTCAATTATTATTTTCCATCTTTCAGAAACTCTCCAGCCTATCTTTGCACAAATCACAATGGTAACGTATGACAATATACGTTGTATCTGAATATATTTGTGAAGACAAAGCAGATTTTTTCCCCGGCTACTATCCCAGTGAAAATCAAACGCCAGTCAGCAAGGCTTAGATTACTCATAGATAATGCAATTAGCATCACCATATAGTTATGCGAACTGTTAATCAAACATTGAGACAGAGGATAAAAATAGATGCCAAATGAACCCTGGAAAGAGACACCAAGTACAGGCCATCCAACTGCACATGCTGAAGTGCTGCAGGAAAGATGAAAATTATTTCAGTAAGTACATTGTGATTTAGGTGAGGCCAAGAGGGAGGCTACCCACCTGTACACGCCCGGACCAATGCAGGTATTCAGCATGAGAGATTGTGTCCTGGTGGTAGTTACAAGGACACAAAGTACGGAGCACGAAAAAGGCTAAAACAATACCGACATACAAGTGGTCTCTGTCCTGTCTCAGTAGAAGTCAAGCTTCAATAGCTGGGACCTACCAGATAAATGGACTTCAGTGTCAGTTGTCATTTCTGAACATTAAATAGGATTCTTCAAAAGATGAGAACACAAAGTACACGGTTGACAACGGTTTCAATATATCACAATAGTGATATCGCAGTTCAGCTTGGCATTCTAGACCTAGGTGAGTTTAGCAAGACTGAAGCTTTTCAATTCCGTTATCTCCTGTATCACCTGAGCCACATCTGGAATAATTTTAAGACAGCTCTTTTGGGACCTATGCGCTACATGAAAGCAAAAGCAGCTTCATGTCAGTTTTAGCTTAGGACACTGGCTAAAATAAAATTCTAACTTCAGTCTACGTGGAATTAAATGTGGACTCAGGCCTTAATTTTGACTTAGGTATCACAACACAGAGACATCAGCTGTTTTTGCCCTGTGAACTGCAATAAACCTTCTCTACGGTCATTGCTGCTTTTTGATCTGAAAAACACCACCATAGTTTGGAAATTCTTCCCCTCTGTCTTGAAAAACACTCTTGAAGAGCCTAACTGAAAGGTTCATTTTAATCTAGATCACCCACAGGATGCAATACAATTAAAAAAAAAATAAAAGAGATCAAAATTAAGAAAAAGGCATGGTGTGCTGAGGAAAACAATTAAAGATCTACCCAGAAAATAGGCTGTATTGGGTTTGTGCGCTCCTGACAGGACCTGTGGACCCATGGAGAGAAGAGCCCACACTAGATCAGGTTTGTTGGCAGCATTGGTGACCCCGTGGGGGACCCCCACTGAAGCATTCTGCTCCTGAAGGACTCACCCCGTGGAAGGGACCCACGCTGGAGCAGCTCATGAAGAACTGCAGCCTCACATTGGAGAAGTCCTGCTGGACTCACACTGGAAAAGTTCATAGAGAACTATCTGCCTTGGGAGGGACCCCAAGCTGGAGCAGGGGAAGAGTGGGAGGAGTGCTCCCTCTGCGGAGAAAGGAGCAGAAGAAACAACGGATGATGAACTGACAGCAACACTCATTCCCTGTCGCTCTGTGCTTCTGTGGGGACAGATGTAGAGAAAATCCGGAGTAAAAGTTGAGCCTGGTAAGAAGGGAAGGGTGGGGAAAATGTGTTTTTAAGATCTGGGTTTATTTCTCATTATCTTACTCTGATTTGATTGGTAATAAACTAAATACACTTCCCCAAGTCAAGCCTGTTTGCCCGTGACAATAATTGGTGAATGATCTCTCCCTGCCCTTATCTCAACTCATGAGCCTCTCAATCTATTTTCTCTCCCCTGTCCAGCTGAAGAGGGGAAGCAATAGAGTGGTCTTGGTGGGCACCTGGCATCCAGCCAAGGTCAACCTACCACGTAGGCATAACTTGAAGGAAAGTGCCTCATGTAATAGAAGAAGTGTCAGGAAAGAGTTCTGAATAATTCTTACTTGCTTTTCTCACTTCAGATCAAATTGGCACTTCAGTGTTTTGTTGCTTCAGTCCTAAGAGGTCTGAAATGCTTGCCTTGAGCTACTAGCGACCATAAAATCTGTTCCATGAAAAAGACCAAAAGCTCAGTAGAAAAGTGCATACCATAAAGCTTAGGAGAAATGACTCAATAGTTGTGTCATTCAGCAGGCAAAGATTACAGCACAGCCCCTCACACTTGAAAATAAGCTCGCTCTTGAAAAAAGCTCCATACAAGTAAATACAAGAGGACATCTTAAGGAAGAGCAAAAACTCTCTCCCTGCATTGAGGTGGCTAATATGCACCACGTCAGAACCTTTCCAACACACGACTGTACTTTCTAGGTCACCCTATATAGGTTCCAACGTCTTTCCCAAGGCAAAAGGGCCTGTAAACTGGTCTGGAAGACAGCCCTGATCAATTTGTAGACCATAGATATATACATCATCATGTTACAGGACAGAACACCAGCCGATGTAAGCAAAGTCTCCTTCCTGGAGGCAATATGATCCTGTGCAAGTCATTTTCACTGTCTGCTTCTTGGTATTTCCAACTGTAGCACAGACAAAAATGATTATGCACACTGTAACTACACACTTAGATAAGATGGCGAAAGAAATCAGAAGTGGGTACGTACTTAAGATGAAATCACTCTCTGTGGCTTCTCTTCACTGACTGTCATGGAAACCCAGTCAAGGAACTTTAACTACACACTGAACTTAGAGACATCTGAAACTTGGCAGTCCAAATCCAACCCTAGCAGTATAAGAGTTAGCATCATTACTGAATACCGCTTATCAAAAAGTCTCAGTGTGAAATATCAGAATCCCCCAGAGGGCGGAGTTTTTTCCCTCCTCATTGGTTTCAGTATCATATATATTAATTGGAACAAGCCCTTTTATTTCAAACACAAAGTGGGAAAAAAAAGTTTCAAGACTGGAGTCATCCGTAACAGCTGCAGCAAGAAAACAAGAAACTGAAGAAGCCTACACCAACTTGAAAGCTTTTAACATGCCACTGTAAAGGTTAAAATGTCAGCTAGATTTCTACAAGAGTCAGATAATTTTATTGCAAATGACCTTAATGGTGGCAGATACTCAACTGAGAGAAACCGTGGACACAATTTGGTACTAACTCAACAAGGGTGAAAACAAAACTCGTAAAAGAAGTAGCAGGAAACTCTTACTGGGTTGGACAGTTTTGTAGTGTCATTCCCAGCACGCGATGCTCAGCTGACTCGGTGTGATTCCACCAGCATGACATCCTGCCCACCAGCCCAAAGAAAAATGCAGTTGTCACCTGGAGTTGATGTTCACCTAAATAATAGTGCTCAGCAGCAAGAAATTAGCACAGCACAGATATTTATCACATCCAGACTCTGTGATGTCTCACCCCCACCTTCTTTCTTTCCCTGATAACTCTGGAAAAGAGCTTGCCCTTCCCTTGGACTCTCCTTGATAGCAAGGGACATCCAGTTAGCTCTTCCCAGTGGAAGGAAATTCTCCTGGACCTAAGGTTCCCTGTAACAGCAAAGGCTCACCTATTCTTTCTGGAGAAGAGCACATTAGTCAGCTAAGATGAAGATTATAATGGATGTAAGGACTCCCTGAAGACCTTCTCATCATGGCCAGTTCTCTCCCTTGCTGCTTTACAAAGGTTGAAGTATTTCTGTGGGAATGTACCAAAACCAAACTTCCATTAGCGATTTTTTAACTCTAAGATGGAACTCCAGAGGTAAACTAGAGAAACAGACTTAACCTGTGCTGTGAGTACCAGCAGTTCTGTAAAACAAATACGGCAAGTAAGGATCTTGCAGGGCCCAACAGCTTTGAAACTCAGTCTCATACAATATAAATACAGTTCGTGACTCATCCATCCTCCTCTCTACAACTCCTCTGATCACATTTGAATCATGCATATTAGAAAAAACATCAAGACAGGACTGTTAGCTGCCCTGCAAGATGCAGCAGCACAAAACGGCACGAAATGCCCAGGCCTTTTTAATAATGCTGCTGTTCTCCACTGCAGATCACCTGGCACGCACAGCTCGGCTCGCTGAAAAAATAATGCAGTCACTCTCTGATTAAATTACTCCTGGAGTGGAAAAGACATTGAGCAGCCTGCCCGTCCCAATTGGCTGTGCAGTGAGAGAGACCAATGAATATGGAAGTAATTGGAAATCCTAGACCAATAGAGAGGAGGAGGAGGATGTGACCCACATAAAGGGCATGCTTGAGTTGCCTGAAAGTAATATCACAGTGTGGTATCAAACAAGTAAAAAATCCTTGGTATCGGGGACCGGGGTTAAAAAACAAAGAAAGATGACTTCAGTAAAATGCCAGAGGGTTCCAACAGAGGTGCAAAACCTTTTCAAAAGCTCTTTACAGGCTGTCATCCTAGGAAAGAGGTGAAACCAAGAATTAATTAAATCCTCATTCCTAACTCTAATCTAGACCTTTGTGCCTCTTTTGCTGCTGAGGTTTAATAGATTTACAATACTACTAAGCAGTTGCCAGCCAAGTTTCTTTGACTTTGGCTCTGAAGCTATGACCTTTTTAGTAGTTCACTGAGAAAAAGATTCTAATCGCAATAGAAGAAACTGACCTTAGAAAAAACAAAAAGCTTTATTACGGATGAGCCTGTTTTCACCAATTCAAGCAAATGAACTGCGAAGAAGGCAAGAAAATTACAGCCCTGTACTTAGTGGAAAAAATCTGTAACATACTTCCCTTAAATCTAAAAAACGCCTACATTTTCCCTGGACATGGCTCAGTTGCCCACCTGTGCTAACCAAGAATAAGTGACACCCCAGTGTAAGGGTTGTTACAGCAACCTTCTTCAGCTTCGTCTGCCTGGCTGTCATCCCAAAAGGCAGATCTAGAATCAAGGGCGAAAAGGGACGTTTATCCCACATTTAGACAAATGCAAACATACATGCATGCACGGCTCTAAAATCTTGTTGGCCACGTCTAAAAATCAGGGCTGGCTCCTTACAATACTTCTAAGGGGTTATGAGTTGTGCTCTCAAAACACACTTTTGCATGTACTTTGCATTTGCAATGATCTAGTTTCTTAGTATAGTTAGTTGCTAAGGATTTCAGAGTGAAGCTTTATTTTCCCCTCTCTAATGCTAAGAAATTTTCCTCCCATTCCTTTAACATTACATAAGTGCTTTTCATTTCCTGAATAATTCTGAGAGAAAGCTAGGATATTTGTGGAATAGCTTATTAATTCACTCATAAATATATATACTTGGTTCAGTTAAGCATGAGAAAACTTCACCACTGACTTCTATCTCCTAGGATCACCTTACACTCTCCTGCAAATTGGAAGGTAAGTGACATGTTCTTTAGGCTGTTTTCCAGCCCTGTGGCTCAAACAAATCTCTACAACAGTTTCTAAGCTAATAACCACTACTTTCATAATGACTGCATCAATCTAAAATATTTCTGTTTCGATTTGCTAGGAATTGAGTAAATATTTCTATGTGCTTTATACTCCACTCAGATAATTTTTCTTTACTTAATAGGAGTCTGATGAGAAAAAAAAAATGGTGGTAACCCGTTTCAAAATACACACTACTGTATATTTTGCTAATAGCTTTTTACAAGCTTTCCGAAAGTTGATTCAAAATCTCTTCCCCGAAATCAAGAGGCTTCACCTTCTCACAAATAAAATAATAAAAAGCTTCTTGCAAAAAGGGTGTTTCAGAACTGTTACCTCTATTTTCAGACTATTCTAACTGAAAAGGAATGGTTTTCCACATTAAAAGTGGACATAGGAAAGACTGATTGATGTGCCAGAGTAAAGCTCCTCCCTTCCAAGTCAATACAACTCTTAAAGTTTCCTGCTGTGAAGGACGTCAGTACCTATGTGATCATCCCACATGTTAATGAAAGCATCAGTTGTAGGATACGTGAAGGCAAAGAACTCAAATATAGACATTCTCTGGGCCGGATGAGTCGAAATCAACAGCCCTATCAGGGGTTGGGTGACTGGTTACAAAAGGTAATAAATAAAAATGTACTGATATGTCCTTCATAACTGGAAGCCCTTTTGTTCCAACACTGAGTGATTACCATTGATCCCTGGCACATACAACTCTACCCAATTCCATTATGATCACCATGGCCAGCACTTTCACAGCTATCTTCTCTGAGTAAATTCACAGGGGAAAATGGTGAAAAAAACCCTCTTAAATGATATGAGGCCTAAAACCTCATTTTAAGACTGAAATGTTGTGCCTTGTAAGCTCTCCCAGATGCAGCTGAAGTACAATCTTGGTGTCTCCTTCACTATTCACATCTCAGCAAAAGATGCAAGCGGAACACAAACCAGTGGCCACCAGTGATGGTCCAAGTAACATGTGAAAGTTACTGAAGTCATCTGCTTTAGTGCATGTGCCTTTGGATATTCAATCACCCCTGTGGTTTAAAGATTTCACCCTGTAATTCTTCATCAGCCCAACTCCGAAAAACAATCATCACTTGGCAAACCGTGTCCAAACTAGGTGGAGTTACAGATACCTCAACTGTTTTGAAAATAAAGTGATTCTAATTTCTAAATATGGCTGTACAATAGAACATAATCTGGTAGGCAGAGCTCTGAGCTGAAACGAAGACGACTTAAGCCCTGCTTCTGGTTCTGCCACTGGCCTACTAGAAAGGCTCTGGGTGACTCTTCTCCTGATACACAAAACAGGAACAATAAGAGAGTTCCTTCAAAGTCTGAGCAACATTACAAACAGATGATTAACAAAGATATCTGGCAGCAGGCTTTTGGCTTTTAAAATCTTGATCCAGTTTCTCATCCTGGAGAGGAAGAGAAGATTATTCACTTTAAGAACTGTCAACTATTTATAGCCTTAGCTGTAAAAGAAAAAAGTTTTGCAGAAATAGCAAGCCAGGACCCTACTGCTGCCTCAACCATCTCCAGCAGAAACAATTCCCAGAGGTATCTGCACACTGTTCCAAAGTTGCTGGAGTGCATATTGTTCCACGTCTTCTTGCCAGTAAATTTCAGGACCACTTTGAGTCACACAATGCAGAGAAAAGAGGAAAAAAATATTCTTCCCCCCCCAGGATTTCACTTCAGCAGTGTTTCTGTCACTGTTGTGTTTTTCTTTTCTTTCCCAATAGGAGGATGATGCCCACGGCCAAGTAACTGGTTTATGTTTCTCTCTTATCAAGGCACTGCAACATGAAGACAATGGCTGCTCATGTAAACGGAGGGGTAGTCCACTTCCTCACGGGCACAGGCTTGGAAATGAAAGTTCTCACCTCTTCCATTTGCTATGGACGATGAAAACTTCCTGCTAAGTTTTGCCTGTTGTTTGCCCCCCACCTTTTTTGCTAGATTTTGTCCAACATAGCTCACAGACATCACTGGCAAAAATGAACGTACCTGGATGCTTGCGTACTTCATGCAATCCAGTTGTCCTTACTACACTCGTACCACCTCTACAAGCCCCTTCTCTTGAGCTGGGAGCAGGCCACAAATTAAAGCGGCAGAATGGCTACATGGCTTCAATGGGACAGGAAAGCTGCAGCTTCACAGAGTTGAGGGCAGACTGAAGATCTCAACTATTAAGAACACTCCCACTGGCTTTCATGGTGCTTGGCAAGGAACAGAGCTAGCATATTACAGTTTAGCCTAAAAACCACAAACCTGTTGATAATGAAGCCAAAAACAGAATCCAGAACTGTAACTATTCTAAAACTGAGGAAAAAGCTATTGCTTTCAGAGTAAGGAAAAGTATTGATTTTACAGAACTGAATATTACATTTCTTCCATAGGTTCAAGTAAAGGCAAGAAGCTATGTGGTCTCGGTTGCCTTTGACAGTCTACAGAGGAGATGTAAATCATCTGCAATCCTCTGTGTCAGCCCACATAGTTAAATGTAGTTAGAGCAGTTGCACTGCTGACCCTTCAAAGCATTGACTAAAAATTAGTACTTCCGATAAAAAAGCAAAAGAAACCTGTGAAGTTTCTACATCCTCATAATTGATTGATGCCTTCCAGTCATCAGAAACTTAACAATAGGCATCCACACACAGAACACCCCAATCAAGAATTCCAAGCACGGTGCCTGGGAGACCAGGCTGCTGTGTCTGTGTTTTCTAACGAAGTTATGAAACAACAGGACAGGCTTTCTGTACTTCTGAGCAGTTACCACCTATAGCTGTAGCCTAAGTTAGTAGTTAATGAACAAAAACTAGTGGAAATTTGCTATTAGGCCCTAACTTTTGATGTTTTGCTGCAGCTGAGGTAGAACATCAAGTATAAAGTTCTTCAAGCTTGATCAACAGGCTCATGGCATTTCCCAAAGCGGATGCTGACAACTGCCACTGAGCTGGTCAAGCTCCCTGCAGGCTGTGGGAGACATTCAGCGCGTGATATTTTTAACTAAGTCTTTATTCTCGATCCTAAATGCAATCAAGTCACAATGAAAGGGTCCTTCTCAATTGCATGAACAAGCGAAACGATTAGGGCTCACTCAAGCCCTCCAGCAGCATGGCATTCTGCCAAAGGCCTCTCTTCAGACCAAGACATGACTTCAGACGTGACTCCTTATTAGTAATATTATGACAGTGCTGAGAGGTCCACACAGCTACTGCAGTCACACACTCATGTCTAAAACACACACGACAGTATAATGTGGGTGAAACATTGCATTCTGAAGAGTTGAGAGAAAAGCAATTTGCCAGCTGTGCTACAGATCTATTTGTCTCCAATTCTGTGTCCTTAAACTCTTCAGTTTATGCCCCCCAAGTCTTCTATCACCTACTTCAGCAAGTCCATCCTTAAACAGTCACTCAGACCTCTGTGCTATCTTCTGACAACCAATCTTCTGTCCTGGGAAACAGCCAGTGACTGAACATGTTAATATACTCATAGGTAGAGAATACAGTTCACCATTAAGACATTTTTTCTGAAAACTAAGTCCCAAAGGGCGGTGAAGAGATTTGACTCCCTTTTTGATTAACCAGTCAAGTATAAGGCGGCAATGCCTACACTAACAAAGATACTTTTCAGTTTATAATAATGAAATAATTAATAACATTGATGACACCTTGTCTGGACAGACACAAACAAAACGGGTTTGGGGATGCAAGACAAACACTGCACTGTCTGAAAAAGAAATTGTAGAAAAGACGGAATAAGAAATGAGAGGTTCCTCAAGAACTGGAAAATGGCCTGAGGTATACTCCAAAAGACATGGAATGATGGAGTTGTCTGTCATCAGATGGGTAACTAACCTACGGAGGCTTGCGAACAGGCTTTTTTCTAATAGATGTGACCTGAAAGATAAGCTATGCGCAAACAAGAAAATCTTGTTAGAAAGAGATCAAAGCAGTAGGATGGGGTAAAAACCTTTCTGATATAAGATAGGCATAAACAGATGAAGCATTTTTGCCTTTTCTTTTTTTGTCTATATCTTGCATGAGTGTTTCTAAGCGTGTTGCCCATTTTAACTGGCAGGAGTTCTTACTGCATGTCCTCTTAACCTGGCTTGAGTTGTGCCTGATTTAGACTAGACAACAGCTGGGCTGCCACGGGCATGGCATCCATAGAGCAGGTCACTAGCGTAATAAAACAAGCCCCCAGTTAACCGGTCACTGTTCAGGGCACGCAAGGAGAAATACAGCAAACCACAAGCTCTGCTACTTTGCCTAGGTAGAAAGCTGGCACCACAACTACCAGGAGAAACAAATACAGCAGCATATGCTTCAGCTTCAAAGATCCCAAAGAACACACCAAGTCATCCACATCATTTATCCTCCTTCCCCATTCAAGCTTTCAGGCAAAGTAGTATGCGTAGAAATGTCAACCCATCATGGTTTTTGAACACTCACAGGTTCCCTTTCCGAAGCAGGACTGACTGCCTCACAAACTAGAAATCAGAAGGAACGTAGCCCAAGACACACTCTGCCAGTGATGAGGGATCAGAGATGGCATCTAATTTGTTCAGACAATGGTTCAGAAAACGTGTTATATAAAGATGGCACTGGTTTATTATACTGCTTAAGTTTTTCAAGGCACAGTCAACTTGAGATAATTTCAACAGCAGGGAATAAGCTTTTTCTTTTTGACAGTAGAAAACAGGTTGCAGACATAAGTTGTGTATTTGCACTGTGACAGGATATGGATTTATAACTCCCAAAAATAGATGACAGAAAAGGCTAAGAAGATGTGGTGTGATGTTGATTAAAGAAAGTTAAGCCTCAATGGGTTTTAAAACCACCTTTGAATGAATTTATTCATTTACATATTATAAGTGCTTATAGTAGTAAATGTTTTTGCACTGTAAGATTTAAAATAGTTCACTGTAGCTTTGTAACTCTACCCAGGACCATTCCCTACCCCATCCCAAGTGAAAAGCCTCTTGACAAACTGTTAAAAGACAGATCTCTTGAATGGAGCCAAGACCATTTGGAATTCAAACAGCAAGCAGTCTCAGAGACGTGAGGAGCCAAGTAAGATAGACTTAGAATATTTTCCTAAATTAAAAATGCTTCTGGACCTACAGTACAGTATGTCTTTCTTAAAACATGCTTCCTCCTGTAAGAGATGTCAGAAAGACTCAGATGGATTGATTTAAATAATAAAATTATAGAAAGCATGTGTCAAAATCTTGACTTATAAAAACTGTAACTTTACTGCAGAAAAGGGTAAAAGGAAAATTAATATTCCTTGACTGGCAAGTTATTTGAAAAGGAACATAAACAAGAAGTAGTATTTTCTAATTCCCCAGGCACTAACTCAGCACCAGCAGTATCCCATACAAACTCCATTTTCAATGCAGTTGCATACGGCCAGTGTTGCAGGGACACCTTTCAGCTGCGCTGATCCTCATCAATAACAAGTCACCCTTTCAAAGCTTCAGGCTTCCCGCTACAGGCAACATTAAGTGGAGAAGGAAATAAGCCGTCTGATATGAACCATTATTTTTCTATTTTATTTTGGAGTGCTGTTAAAAAAAGAATACACCAAAAATGCACTGTGTATGTTTGAAAACAATTGTGAAGTTAAACATTACCATAAAAGTAATCATCTTACATGGAAAGTGATTCATGGTGGAAACAATTTGTAACTCAGTTTTACAAAGTTTGCATAAGAATTGCCTACCCAGGGCAAGAAGTCCACTCACTCACACAATTAATGTGATAATAACAGAGAGGAAAACCAAAGCAATTACGAAAATGATCTCTCATTGATCCAGGGTATGCAAGCTAATAGAAACATGCAGATATGTAATAGAGATTGTTGAAATAAAAAGGCAAGATTTTAAGTGTTATGTGTACGAGGAACAGCTTTGTGATAATCACATTTTATCAACAAGAAAACCAAATAGCAACAGGATACTCTTAGTAAGTATAACTGAAAAATTACTGCATCTGCTTCATAGTCTAATTTCAGAGACAGGGAAAGAGATTGCCTTACCTCAAACACAGCCTGAAGAGAGACATTAACAATATGTCTACATCCTTGCTTAGTTCCCTTGATAGCAATCTAAGAAGAAAGACAAAAAAACAAATAACTATCCTCCCTGCGGGAAGCATGTGCCCAGGAGTAACATACTTCCCAGTATAGTGTGCTGAAAAGAAGTGGAAGAAAAAAAAATTACAACTCAAAAAGATAATTCTTTCAAAATAAAAAGGCAAAAACTTTATACTTGAAATTCACAGTAAGGTTTATTGCATTTTGAGGGAGTAGAGACATTCAGAAATTAAATAATACAGACATAACTGTGATGTCATCTCAGTTCTCAGTAAAATATTAATTTGGTCTATCTGTCTACAGAAGAAAGATGGTAAATTCATCTGCGCAGAACTCAGTCACTGAAGACCTGAAAAGGTTCCTATTCCAGTAGTAGGCACACACGGGCTCACATGATACAGCCTCGTTAACTCGCTTTCTCCTCCCAAACTACAGTGCTTGCTAAAGTTACGCTCAAATGCTAAATGCTTTGGTCAAGAGTTCATCCACTGACCTGCAATGAAAGCCTTGTCTTCAGCTCCAGCATTTTCTAACAGCAAACAAGAAAAAAATATGGTTTCACGGAACGAACCGTTAAAAAAAGAAAATCCTCACATAAGCTTTCCCCGAGGGGGAAGAAATATCCACAAGCTTTAAATTGGCCAGGCGGATTTAAGAGGAAGCAAAAAAAAAAAAAAAGAGGCAGCTCTTTCTGTTGCGTCAAAGAGCCCACTGTGCAATAGGAACAGTGAACGGAGTTGTTAAACTGGCAAGCTTTTGCTGAAGACAGCTTTTCAATATGCTCTCAGCATCGTCTCCCAGGGCTGGCTGGAGACAGTCCCACTCCTCTTCTATGAGCAATGCTCCTTCAAGAGGCAATCGCTCTTAAAGACAGTTTCTATAAACACGCTGCTCGCCTGGGTGTGCTGCCCGTGATGAGGGTAATTACGCACACACATACATACCTGTGTTCAAGTATCACAACTGCACGCTCTGGGGGAAAATGCAGCCGTATTCACACTAGTGATCGCCACCTCGGCTTAAGAGCAGGATGCTACTGATGACTGACAGCCTGCTAAAACTCTGCTCTCTGCTTACACCACTCAGCAGGCTGCTGAAAAGCAATTTGGAAAGGCACGGGACTTAGGAAAGCTCTAATGCAATTCCATCGGGACAGTGTAGCCCAGGCAGCACTCACTGATTAAAGGAAATCAGCAGTCACGTGCTGCTGACTAGCTTTGCGTTCGGTGCAGAGTCTGGATAGCCACCAGAGACTGTAGCTACAAGGCCTGAGTTAACTGTCCCTCCCAGGAAGGACCGCTACATGACTGAAGGCATCTTCAGAGGCTGAAGCAGTGTATTTACCATGAATAGCCCAAGGAAACTGAGCAACCTGCTTAAACGTGAAAAAAGCCACGTTCATCACAGCATACCAAGAACTACTACACACATCTGCCCAGCTGAGGAGACTCTGCATCTCTCCTGCAAGCCACAGAGACATACGCAAAGGCATTTAGCGCACGGTTCGACCTACTCCAATCTGTATCTGCTCAGCTGAACTGCCTTCTGGGCTTCACCGCCTGCAAAGGGAGCCTGCAACAGCTTTCTCAAAAGAAGGCTGCAGAAAGCAACATTTTTGGGCGGACTTGATGATCTTAAAGGTCTTTTCCAACCACAGCGATTCTGTGATTTTCAAGACAAGAGCCACTCCAAGCAACAAGGCAACACACACCTGTGAGAAGCACGTGGAAAGAACCTGTGGGGAAGAGAATGGGATTGGTAAGAGACAGGAATGAAAAAAGAGAAATACAAACTGTGGAACATGCTTTTCGATGTGACTGCAGGATGAAAAGCAGGGACAACCATCTGTAGCTGGTTAATTTAGAATTTCTTTTCCACATCTTTCAGAGTTGCCACAGGCACATTATGAGCTTGAATACGTGGGAAGGCAGCAGGAGGAAAGGAAGTACATCCAGGAGAGAAATTCTCCCTATCCGTGTTCTTTCTCTACGAAGAGAACTTTTATGGGGGAAAAAATATTTAACTGCTTCTATTCAAATCTTTCCAGCTGAGAATGATTTTTGTCTCCTAAAAAATGTTTTCCTCAATGACAGAATAAGTTTCTGGATAACATACACCCAATTTACAAGTGGAAGATGGCATTTTCCAAGCTTTTAGCTCTGCAAACTGAATGCAAGGCCCTACTTGTGCACCAAGCAGTGTGCTGCTCTGTTACGCTCTCATCGCAGCAGACAGCTCACTGTGTTCAAAGCTCCAGCTGCAGTGTCACTGGAGTCATAGGAGCGTAGCTTTGGCCGTGCGAGAGTACGGTGACTAACTATCCTGTCCCTCCTGTCTGGGAGATAATTACAGGCTGGCTCAGTTTTCCTTCCCTAAAACCTAGGCAAGTATTTTAACACATCTCATCATAATAATACCTGCTCCCAAGACCACCTAAATGTTTTCCCCCTATAAATGCTGGCTGCCCACCGTTCATCACCGTCAAATTGTAGGCTGAAGGATCACGTTTGCTCTTTGCTTGAAGTGGAGTTTTAGTTTATCTTAGAACCATAAAAGAACAGTTATTTGCACTTTGAGCAGGTGGCTGGATCAGATGATCTCCTGAGGTCCCTTTCAACCCAAATTATTTGATGATTCTGTGAAAATGAGGTCAATTATTAAAAGCTGCCTTAGGCTATTACAGAAATAAAGTGGATTGTGGCCAACTCTAGTGTTTTGAAGCCAGAATTTGGATTCATCTGCAAAGGCTATAGACAACCCAAATCAAAGATCTCCACTCTGTTCTTTCATGAGAAGCTAGTGGCTCTGCCAAAATGTGCATTTGTACTGACATTGCCACCTATGAGGTCATTAACAGACAGCACTCTATGGAGAGAGCTGTGTTGGATCTTATGCATCCCATGCTGTTCCACTCCTGGATTCCCAATCTCCTTTCGTTTTTCCTTCTTGTCTGCCACCCAGACATCCAATCTACCGTCCTTCAACTCCAAGGGACAAACAAGACACTTGGTCTCAGTCTCAAATGCTCAGTGACTGGCAGCCCAGACAACCCACCTCAGCTACAGAAATCGCTCTACACAAAGATCAAGGACACAGAATTGGTAAAAAAAATAATAAAATCACAAAACAACAAAACCTTCCACCTGATCACTAGTTTTTTTGTAGACTGCATTGCACCGCTAGCTCAACACAGTCTCTCACTCGTAAGATACTAAGGAGATCGAGCCCTTTCAGGTCCTTTCAGTATCTATGCAAAGCTTTAGAAAAGAGAGTCGCTTCTTTGCTGCCTATGGCAGACAGCAACTCCTGGTCCCCAGGCCTAAGGAATGGCTAGCAAGTTGGGCTCTCATCACATAGCACAGCAGTTATCCCAACCTCTGCACCTCCACATCACAGACCTGAACTACCTGCCCCTAGCACTTGTTCCTGCACCAGCCCTTGTAAGCGGTAACAGCCTACGGGACCAAGTCAGGAAAGCCAACGCAGAAAGGATGCTACCTGCTAGGATCATACCGGTACAGAAGTTTAGAAGGTGGAGAATGACATTCACAGCCACTGTTCGATGCCAACCTAACGCCTTCCGAACACTCTGTGTATTGGCTACAGTCACAGTTGTCCTAATGGAGCCGCTCTGCTGTGACACACACAGTTTGCTGTGCTACACCCAAAGTCTGCAAAAACTGCCTTTGGGCACATCAGGTATCTCTGTCCCTGAGCTGCATCAGCTGCGCTGCCTGAATCCACCGCGTGCATTACCTGTTAGTCAGAGCCTTCCTCAAGAAATGGAACAATCTTGCCAGGGAAAAATCAAACTTCATGGCATCAGGTGACTAAACTGCCTTGAGGTCAATGCTGCCTATTTCCTGCTACAGAAGATTACAAAGCCTCTTCCTCACAAACAAGGCTCGTGTAGGCATTGCAGCTGGGACCTGAGTTCCTGCAGGAAGGAGGCTGTGTGCACTTCTAGTTGGCTCACTAAAACATTGGGACCTTCAGCATGTCCTGCACTGTGGAAATCAAAACAGCACAATCTGTGCAAGAGCTCAGGAAAGCCACTTTAGGTGGAGAGGAAGCTTCAGACCCTGATGTAACTAGCACAGGCCCACCATCACCTACAGGCTTGGCTCCTGGGATGAGAGAGGAGTCCGCTGTTCCATTGCTGCATCAGTGGTTCAGGTTCGGTACAGCAACAGCTCTAAAGGCAGCAGATTGATCTGACTGGCTACAACCTGCAACGTTCCCAGCATCATCAAACACTGCTCATATCTCACCTGATAATGACCCAGTACTCATATTCTCAAAACCCACAGTGCTCCCCTTCCTCTCATCCACAAATAAAACACAAGCAGTGTTTCCCGCTCTCTCACTGACATCACTTGACCCAATCCCCCGCAGTACCTCTGATTCTGCCACCCAGCCTGTATCTGCGAGGTTATCACAGAGCAATCAGTTTTACTGCCTAAGGCCAGGGGTTCGGCACCCTTAAATTAAGTCCTCTCTTAGGTCTACCAGCAAACTCTTCCAAGCCTGAACACTCCTCAGGCAGGTCCTACCTTCAAAAAAGTTATGTCCCCTTCAGACTTCTTGCCAAGTGTTAAGTTATACTGTTTGTATGATTAAAAATATCAGGTCGCATTTCCTTCTTGCCTTGAAGAGGTTGAGTAGACTGACAAACAGGTGTAGCTTTAGGAATAAAGACAGAGGAAAGGATTCAACAAACCTCTGCAAGAAGCAGCAGAGTACTTAATTTGTAGAAAAGAAAAAAAAAGATTATTCACAGCTTTAAATAAAATAAAAGCCCCAAAGTGTCCAGGTAACACACACTCACACCCATAAAAAACAAACAAACAAACAAAAAACGTGTGTTCCTAATTGACTGGAGGTATTTCTCCTTGCCTAGTGGATTAAATAGAGCTACACCTTGCTTTCAGGACACCTTGTGAAACTGGTTCAAAAACTGCCATCTCTCTGCCTAGCTGGTGTCTTCGGGGTGATTCTGCACCAGGAATTTTGCAGAGGACTCCTCACACATCCATTCCTTTTCAAAAGCAACTTCTGATAACCCACTGCCATCCGCTGCACTCTTGGAGCATCCTGATCCTGGATTCACAAGTAGCACAAGGGGAGTGACTGGGCAGTTCCTGAAGAGACAGAATAGACAACCTTGTTACTATATTCAGCCCCACAATGCAAAACTCTTAAACTTCTTTTGTTTAAATCAAATACGCATCTGCACAAGTACACATACACAAGCTCTGGATGGACCTAGACACCAGCCAGGGGTTAACATTGCTGCATCTGCAGGGGATTGCAGGGCTGTGAAGTGACTTCTAATGACCCGGGCCATCCTACAGCACTTGGCAGACTTGATAGCAGACGCAGGAGAGGAAGAAGAGGAGGTATCTGTTTTACAAGGGACAGCTGAATTCCTGCTGTGTCTTCCTGACCTCTCTGAATGGCAAATTAATCACATCCTTTGTGCTCCTTCAAATCACAACTGACCGGTGCGTGGTGAGAGCCCTGAGGAAAGGGGCAATGAAGCTGCTGCAGGCTGCTGGCTATTGATAGGCATGGTCAGCTGCTGTCAGTGAGGTACTCGTGCAATAGTTGTTGCTGCCATTGTTCGTCATGGATCCATAACTGGGATTTGTCAGTACAGCAGCAGGAAATCAAAACAGGGCACGGAACGATGACAGTTTGAACTTGGTCTGGACTCCCCCTCGTTCAGAGGGCAGGCCCTTTGCAAGCAAACCTCTTATAAAGTGTGCCAATTTCCACACTCGTGAAAGCACAGCCCAACACAGCCGCCACAGAATGAAATCAAAGATTCCCACCAAAAGAGCATAGAAAATTTCTCACTGCTGGTCATTTTTGGAATTGGAGAAATTGACAATAATGTGGAGGAGCAGAGAAGCCAAGTTCCAAGCCCTCACAGGGACTCTACAGCTGAAAAATCTGTGACAGCCTAGCCCCACGAGAACATTTTCACCTGCACCAGAATAATGAGAGGCATCTGTGGGCCTTGTGCAGTAACTGAGAAAGAGCAAGGAAAAAATATACTATGGACACCCCAGCAGGAAAACACAGACCTTACCCCTTACTTTTAACAGCTTAGGAGTCTGTTAAAACTGTTTACTAATCAGATTATTACACTAACTCCTAGGTGGGGAGATTTATGGATTTGACCACTGGAAGCTCCCAAGTACAAAGTCTATAAGGTCTGATGCTACATCAGAAAGGAACACCCCACTCAAAAAAAAGCAAAGCAAGTGCAAAAAAGGAAAAGCAAAGGATAAAAAACTGAGAAATTTACAATTTAGGTAACAGAAAAGAGACAGGCTTGTAATCAAGCACCTTAACACTGATAATAACAACAAGCAGGTCTCAGTTCCAAGCTGCTGAAGGCTAAGTGCATTTCCATGACGAAAGGTCCTGGTTTTCCTTGGCATCTGCTGTTGGTAACCTTAGTACTAAGCAAGAACCTTTGAGAAGCATGACATTGGACAGCAGCGCTATGGCCTTGGCCTTTTAAAGAGGACTTCGCTTTGCAGCACCACCAACTTTAGGAAGGCAGGGCTCCACTGCAACCAACATCGGTGATTTTAACTCTGCTGCCTCTAACCGCTGTTACACCCATTAATTACACTGTCCACAGGGCCAAAAGACAGGCTTCTTGAGGGAAGCCTGGCAAACCCCCTCCCAGCTCTCATCCTAGCCGCCAAGGACTGAAGAGCAGCCTTTTTACCTTTGCTCCCCAAATCTCCTGCGGTCAGTCACAAGCTTTGGGAGCCCAAACTACAGGCTCGGGCTACGGGAAGTCTGCAGCACAGAGAAGAGACTTCCCAGGACTGAGCGAGCGGCAGAAAGGAAGGAGCAGTACCGACAGAGCCCCGGCGCAGCGAAACCCGCCGCTGCCATAGCCCAGACTCTCGCCTGCCCGCCCCTAAGATGGCGGCGGGCGCGCAGCGCCCTCAGTTTGGCGGCACCGGGGCGCATGCGCGCCGCCCGGCGGCCGAGCCGGGCCGGGCCGAGCCGAGCCGAGCTGAGCCCGGGCCGGGCACGGCACAAGATGTCGGCGCAGGGCGATTGTGAGTTCCTGGTGAAGCGGGCCCGCGAGCTGGTGCCGGCGGACCTGTGGGCGGCCAAGGCCTGGCTCATCACGGCGCGGAGCCTCTACCCCGCCGACTTCAACATACAGGTACCCGCCGCTGCTGGCCCGGCGGCGGGCGCTGCCTGCCTGCCTGGCGCCTCGGCCGGTGGCTGTGGTGACGGCAGCGCCTGCGACCGCGCTGTGCCTGCCCGTGGTGGCTGCGGCGGGCCCTGTCGCAGGGAGCGGGGAAGGGCGGCTCCCGTGGCGGGGGCCAGGCCCAGCATCCCTGGCAAGCGCCCGGGCCCAGCACCCAGCCAGAGGCCTGGCTTGGCATTCCTCGGAGCGGTCCGGCCCAGCACCCAGCCAGAGGCCTGGCCCGGCATTCCTGGGAGCGGTCCGGCCTAGCACCCATGGCAGGGGCCGGGCTTGGCACCCGCATCCTGCAGCCGAATGCTCTTGCCACGTTTCGCTACACCCTGCTTGCACAGAGCGGCTGTTGGGAAGAGCAAGGCCCGTGCCCAGCCTCTCACCGTGGTGTCCAGTGGTTAAAAATAAAGTGGCGAGCTTGTAACAACTGCTTGTTGTGTTTCGCTGCAGTAAAATCCACTGCTGTGAATGCTTCGTGGAAGAGGTGAAAGTGCTGGTGTTTTACTAAGGGGAAGGTCCCTTTCTGCTCCTTGTGTTTGTGCAGGATGAAATGTTTGCATTTGTTGTTGCAAAAAAAGTCATTTCTGTTAGTTAAAGTACCTCTCCTGCCTATGGCTCTTGTGATAGTTTGAGGTCTTGCGTTGCATTTGACTGGAAACAAATGCTGGTCAAAGAACCCTTTGAATTCTCATTAAGTTTTTTGTTTGTGTAAAAATAAAGGCAGCATGCTAATATTAGAGTATTATCAGACAGTTCATGCCTAATGTGCAATTAGGTAGTCTACAGAAAGTGTTGCAATCCTTTAATTTTCTGTTATTCAGACTGCTGTGGCAAATTGGGGCCAGTTTTTTAGAGTGGAAGGACTACTAATCTGCTTCATTAATTATTCAAGAGAGCTAATGTTCTGTTCTTCCATCTTGCAGTATGAGATGTACACTATTGAGAGGAATGCTGAAAGGACAGCCTCTGCAGGCAGGCTGCTTTACGACATGTAAGTAATCACAGCTGGAACTCCACAGTTTGGCCAGGTGCTTGTTCCATAAACATCAGGGTTCCCAGAAATGTAATGTCAGTGTTCTTGGAAATCCATGCGGGTAAATTAAATAGAAAAGCTCTATTAATTAAAAATAAACCATAACAAGGAAGGTTTCATTTTCCATTTGTCTACGCGTGGAAATAGATTTTGAGATCACTGTGCGTTCCTTACCTCGAACTTTATTACAGGTTTGTGAATTTTCCTGACCAACCTGCTGTATGGAGAGAGATTAGTGTTATTACATCAGCATTAAGGAACGACTCACAGGACAAGCAGACACAGTTTTTAAGAGGTAAGGGTTCTATTCAGTGAGTAGGGAGAGTCCTGAAGCAGTCTAAAGATAAGACCTCTGGTTATATATCTAGTGTGGCAAGTAAATATCAGTGTTTTTATCTTTGCTTGCAGGCTGCAGATTTTTTTTTCCTCAGCTCAGCCTTAGAGACTTAATTCAGTGTGTTAGTCTTAATAAACACAAAGGGACAGGAGAAGCCAGTTCCCATTACTTTGCCTTTGATATGCGTAAACTAAGTCTGCCAGAACAATAAGCACTTGGAAAAGAGATTGCACAGGGAATAAGTGGAATGGGACTTAGGAATCATTGTCCCACTGATTGCAGAGAACAATGAATGATCATAAAAATAAATAGCCATTTTTTGCCAGGTACAATATTAAAAGCAGAAAAAAGTGTAAGGAAATCTTTCACTCTTCCTGGCAAAGTGATGTTGACTATCTTTTACCCTTTGTCCGTCACCTTTACAATTCAGACATAGCAAGTTAAACTTTTTTTTTTTTTCTATAAGGATTATTTGAAACCCTTCCTGGCCGGGTCCAGTGTGAAATGTTACTGAAGGCCACAGAGCAGTGTTTTAACACATTAGAAAGGGCAGAAATGCTGCTACTACTTCTACGACGTTTCCCAGAGACTGTGGTGCAACATGGGGTAAGAGAAGAGAAGCTCGTAGTAACTATTCAGGATATTGGCATTCTGTTCCTTGAGATTTTGCTGAAATGCATTTTCCTTTGCCTAGTGAGAGGGTGAGTCTTTTTATTTGTGTCTAATTGTGGCTAATAGTTCAGAATGCTGTATCTTGAGGTTACCACCAGGAAAAGAATTGGGTAGAAAACAAATGGAAGTCTTGTAAATGCAGAGAATGTTCCATGCTTTTTGAACAAGTAAAATAGCACTAAAAAGTGTGTAGAGGAGTATTATAGTCTAAGAAAGAGTATTGCTTGAGCTTTTTGTTAGTAAACTCTCATTGAGGACTGAATGCTTTGAGGTTATGACTAGATTCTAACACTGTGTTTGCTTTGACTTACAGAACTACTGCCGGAGCTTTTAAAATTATGATTAAATTATGATGATTTTAAAATTATTTAAGGATAGTTTAAAATAGTTTTAAGACTATAAACCCCATTATTTTGTAGACAGACTTCTCGTAACCTCTTGTAGCTCGTACTAGCATCAGGCAGAGCGCTCAGTGGGTTACTACGGCTCAGGTGACAAGCTGTAACGTTAAGGCCTGGTGCCTCCATTGCTTGCACCTTCCTGTGCACATCTTTACTCCATACAAGTTGCAAGCGCAGTTTTTCTCTTGGTCTTATTTTGCTGTCTTCTGGCATTGCTTTTCACCTGTTATTAAGTAGGGATAGATTAACTCCTGTATTTAGAGACTAGCCCATGCAAGGGCCGTAGAGTGAATGGTTACTCATGCATCCACTAAATTATTGTTCAGCTTCCTTTAATTGCAGTTTAAAAATTTATTAAAACCACAAGGTTTGGT
>JAVSBS010023805.1:0-65378 GCA_033124195.1 Coracias cyanogaster | reverse complement strand
TTTCTGACGCTGAGTGGGAGCTGGTGGGGACAACCACAAACAAATGAGGTCTCACAGATTTTTCCAGGAGTTTTCCATCTCTAGGAGGCACAACTACAGCTGTCCAATGGGAGCTGGAGCAAGCCACTCCACAGAGAGACATTCTGCAGGCACAGTCTCCACTCCCAGTACCACCACTGAAACCTGGAGCCGTGGCTTCAGAGGTGGAGATACTGTGAGGAAAGCAAGTTGGGGGACAGCAGGGCCCCATCTTCACAGCATGACTCCACCAGTGAAGAGCAGAGCGGGAGGACAGCTGACAAAGGTTGGAACAAGGAGGGACACTGTTGCAGCATGCTCCCCGCCATGCTAAGAACAATCTTCCAGGTCTGGCAATGCCACTTTTGGAGCCGTTAGGTACTGCCATGTGCCACCTCATGGTAACCACACCACAGCATGTATCCAATAGTAAGCAACCATTAAACAGACAATTCAATGGCTTTCTTCCGAAAGCCACCCAATTTCCATTCTTTCTGGGGATAAAAACCAATGTCACAAGCTTCCCTCACAGGTGCTGCTACATGACTTTTGCTGGCAAAACATTTCAATAGCTGTTACAGCACGTTTTCAAGGAAAGCTCTGTGATCAGACACTGGAACCTTACCCTACCATTTGTATCCCTGCTTAGACAAAGATAAAAATTCTGGAGAAAAATGTCATTATTATATCTTAATTCTTTTGTTTCAGTGTATACTCTTCTATCATAGTTATAAAAAATCCATAGAGCAAAATGCAAGCAAAGTGAGCTAACAGCAGCAAGGACAAGCCTCCCTCAGCAGCATAAGCCTCCTTCAAATTCTTTCCCTCCATGGCAGACTCAGCCCGCCTCCGCCGGTCCCCCAGCAGCGCACCCCAGAGCAGAGCGGCTTTGTGGGCTGCCAGGAAGGTTAACAAACCCCAGCACTGGCAGAGGGAGCTGAAACTGCAGCGGAGTCGTGAACCCTTCAGAGAGCAGAGCGTGCCAGCTTTCCTGTTTATTGAGGGTGTTCCAGCATAGTCAGGTCCACTGAGCGCAGCTGTATTAATATCATGCAGGGAGAGGGGAAGCTGTTGAGGTTGCCAGGACTGAAGCCATAGAGGAATGTAATGGGGCAGTGCCAGTTCCTTCAAATCCCACCTGGAAGTTATTAGCCATCGGCTGGAGGCAGCAGAGCACCTGCATCCCAGAATATCAAACGTGCATCATCTGCACAGAGCCCAGCTGAACCGCGGCTGGGCACCACACGGTCACGGCTCCACTCCTCCTGACCCACAGCAACCAGGAGAGGGTTTTAAATTGTACACTGAAGAAGCACCCTAAGAGGAATTGATCACTCTTGAATGAGGATGGCAAAAGAAAGTTTGAAAAGAATTAACATTTCTAAAGCATTTCTGAAGGAATGCCCTTGGACTCCTGGTAGAGAACCAGAAAGGACTTCTAAAAAGGCGAAGTGGGGGGAGAGGCTCTCTTCTCCCAAATTGCTTCCAAAACTTGGCGGATTTAAGAAACCTTTCAGTAACATTTTGCGGATCAATGCTAATTTAATGCATCGGAGCTTAGCACTGTGCCAATTCACTGTCAAACATATTAACTAGGCACTTTTTTGAGCCTGTTTATAGCTCAAGGTCCATTAGATATGCAGAGCTGACAATTATTGCACTTCCTTTATAATATGTAAGCTGAAATGTGTGTCACAGCATCCATAAATGGTCTTTCACTCTTCATCAGAATGAAGCCTCACTCACTCACTGGCTCACTCAGAGATGCGAGTCCTTGCTCCAGGGGAAGGGGCTGGAGGTTGTGCCTACGATGAAGACAAGCCAGGCTGGGGGGCTGACTGCTGTCTTCAGCGCTGCCAAAGAGCAGCACAACCACGACAAAATCTCCTAGGGCCTGATCTTCCAACCCCCATTCATACAGTTAGCAACCCCATGAAAGTCAGTTAATGTAAGTGAATGACACTTGTTGAAAGAGCAGTAATTACATTGGGAAAGGTAGCAGGATCAGTTACATAAACTTTCTGAGTGGTTTTTGATCTTGACTGCCTGCAATCTGACATCCAGTTACAGCTAGGAGCTAAGTAAAAGTTGCTTTATTTTTTAACAGTTGCTAAGTTGAGACAAAGCTGCAGGAGATCCTGGTTTTTAAATCTGGGCCCCTTTAATACCTGCACGGAAATAGTTCAAGAAATGTTGGTTTCTCATTCTACTCAGTGTGACCCTCAAATGCAAAAATGAACCCCTTCTGGGCTGGGAAAATCAAAGCAGTAGTTAGCTGGTGGCATGTATATTTAGATGTCTAACTTTAGGCACCTATGTTTGAATATTTTATTTAATATACCTTCATTTTAATATCCTGAAATAGGGATACTACTTAGCTCGAAGAAGATCAACTAACTTTTCTGTTGCTTTTAAGTTCTTTAATAGAAGATGTTACATAAGTAATTATTTAATATACTTTAACAGAGTGGGTTGAGGGTTTTTTTGCATGAGCTGCTTAAAGTATATAAATCAATATGAGCTGAATTAGTAAAATACATTCAGAAATCTAAATGGTGCATCAGAAGTTAGATTAGTGAATAGCAAGGAATAAAAAACATGTTGCTCTTTCATTTGGCAAAACCCCCCAAGGACTGTTGTTTTGTAAACCTTTGGACATCCCATTTCTTAAGGATCACAAAATCCATTTGTGAAAAGATCTATGAAATAAAGGAAGAAATTGTAAAAGTAGCATCCTGGTCAATAAAACATATGAATCTGCAGGCACATACATGGGAGGATGCTGTGAATCTCCTCTTTGTGCCGCAGTTCAGAAGAGCAGGGTTTTTTCTTCATTTTAGCAGATGCCAAGGGCTCAGAGAAAGGAGTACTTACAGAATGCAGCCCTTCCTTTCTTGTGGCAGAAATGTATTTGCCTGGTTTCTCAAATAAGAGAAGAGATAATCCTGTCCTAATCTGCAGTGACTGAAACCTGTTCATCTGGAGGTTATCACAGCATTGGGATATAAAACAGAGCATGACCAAGTATAATTTCATCCTTGTATCTCCCTGTCCAGAATTTGGTCCATCCAACACAGATTTCCACATCTGCCAGTTCTATGGAAAGGTCACTCCCTGCCATCTCTACAACATTTTACACATATTCCAATTCTTTTTTCAGCTTTCCCCAAAAATATACTTTAATACACTCACATCCAAAACCCCAACTCTCCAACTGCAGAAGCTCATTTATTACTTTACTGGCTTTTCTTCACAACGGCTATTCAGATCAGTCATACCACTTCATTAGTGTTTCTTGCTTATAGTACTTTCCCTAGTCACAAAGCCCTGTGACTGTTTTAAAGAATCAGTTATAGCTTAGTAGCAAAATGGTTCACATCTACTTATTAGTTACGGCTGTACAATCCACCCGAGGAAGCTGCTGTTCGATAAATTACTGCTCTCGTCTGGCTTTACACAGCCCTCCCCAAACTCTCTAGCATCTCTTCACTGCTTTCCATCACCTAACTTAGTGCCAAGATGGAAGGATGGCAGCTGTCTCAGCACTTAATGCCAGTATTCTTCCTTTGCAGACAAGGGGGAGGGGATTTGCTTTCAAGCTGCCCCTTTTCCCACAGAAAGCGACAATAATATTATCTCACATCTTTAAATATGGGTCTCAGAGTTAATGATGCGACAGCAAGATGCAGAAGCAGAGGTTTTTACATTTATGATACAGAAAATTTACACGGATCATTTCTTTTTTGTATTTTTTCAACATTTTAAATCTAAAGTAACTTTTGCATCTTTAAAATAATTAATCATTTTCTCATTAAAACTGTATTTTCTCAATGCTTTGGTGTAGCACTGCCCATATTGTTTTGCATATGCTGCAACTTCTGGAGGACTCAGCATATCCCCACCACATTAGATATTGTATATGCACGTAACACAGGGGAGCCACTGCCCAAGGAGCCTATAGCTCATGTAAAGTTCCTCTATTTTGCACCTTATACAGGAGTTCTATAGCACTGATGGCAAGTCTGTAATACTATCTACAGGTAATAAATCATTACATTTACCTGCATTTAACTACATTGCTATTAACCTCTGTGGCACATTTTTACTTCAAAATACTAGAATCAGCTTGTTGTTCAACCTTTGGTTTACATTGGGAGAAATCTAAGCTTAGGTTAATGACAGGAATTTATTTGAGGTCTCTGTTATAATATCAGCATGTCACTAGCACAGAAATTCATCTGGTGTTCATAAATATTTGATAGGGGTCTGTCATCACCCTGATCGTCATTTTGGACTTGTTGGAAGCAGATCCCCCTCCAACTGCAACCTATTTCTGAGTTGTCATGGAAAGTCGGTGATATTTCAATCTTATAACAAATTCAATTCAAATTCTGTCTGAAAGGGAGTTAAGGTTTCATCCTGCTGCTTAGAGAATGATATGCTAAATGCAGCTTCCCATGGGCTTGGCTGCAGTTCAGCGCTTTGTAATTTATGGTTCTCCTTCCTGATTTCTGGCTGTGACCTTGGGACCCAACTCTGAAGTTCCCCCAGCCACCTGTGCTCTTGTAAATATGCTGTCCTGGAGTCCTCGACACCTTCCCACCCAGCACATCACGGCAGCAGGGCAGCTCTCCGGAACTCAAGGGCAGGAGATCGCCAGCGCTCCAGCACACAGGCGGGTGGGGAGTGGGGAGCCAAAGGGAGTGCTCATTTTCTCACTTTTGCTAATAGGAGCAAATCATTGAACATTGTTCTTAAATGACAGAAATTATTAGCCAACTTCAAAGCATGAAATGCATTTACAGAAGAGGTTTAAATTATATTAGCCAAAGGCATTTTCTGTAGAGACAGCCACAAAACAGCTCTAATTGGAGATCTCCAAACAGCTGTTGTGCCCTATGTATTTATATTGGAAAAATAACTTGAAAGATTAAGTTAATGTGATTTAAAAAAAAAAAAAAAAAGGTTACCATTATTACTGATCTTATTGATAGCATACTGGGGGTGCCTAAGATGCTTTCCTGAGAAATTTGTGTCCATGGCCAGAGGAGCTGACAACCCAGATTGTAACATCTGCCATTTTTAATAGAAAAATTGTGTAACTGAGAGAACTTATTGCCCCTTGAAGATTACATTTATTATAGATTGTAACAGAGATATGTCTTTAGAATGACTGTAGTTCCCTTCAGTTAAAGAGCTATTCAGAAATATGGTTGTTTGAGCTTATCTATGTAACTGCGGATTGTTTTAACAAAGTTATTGAAGGAAAGCAACTTTGAGGAAGGTACAGCAGACTCATGCAGCTCTTTTGTTCCTCTATTCTTTCCAGATTTTTCAAGGACTTACCTTCTGGAAATACTTGTTTGGATGTACCTATCTGGAGTCCTCAGGATGAGGAATACTTTAAAAATAAAAATGTGTGACTCTTAAAATCATGATTTTAAATCACAGTTTTACCAAGGTGCTGCTGCTTGTTTCCATTTTAAATCATGATGTTAAAAGTCACCCTTTTTATTATAAAACTATTCCTCATCCTAAAAAGTATTAGAAGTACTAAAAGTATTTTTAAAAAAACCCTAAAGATATTAAAATCATTATTTTAAGAGTCTTTTAGATTTGTTATTTCACCAGTAATTTCCAAGGATTTTCAGCATAGCAAATGATACAGATTTAGCTTTAAAATGAAAGAAAAGCAAAACTTCTAATTGTTTTTGGTCTTCAAAGTATTGCATCTGATATTTTTAGTGATTGGCATTTACCATAAACAAACCTTCACTGTAACCCTGTTGTACCCCTGACTTTACATAGATCTCTTTTGAAATGCTGCCTCTGATTATCTGTTCTGAAGACATCAGAGTATCATTACATTAAGTGGTTCTTTGTAAACAAGAAAAAAAAACCAAGAAACTCCCTCTGCAAGATGCTCATCACTAAAATACCACTGGCAAAACATTCATCAACCCTCTGCATTGGTCTAAAAAGTGGTGACCCTTAACTGGAGAACTTCAGTGTAGATTCATTAGGCTTTTCTGCTTCACTAATAACATAACTAAAATTAAACTATTAAAATGGCACCAAATTGTTTCAGATACAATGTTACCGCTCCAATGCTGCTTCTGTCCTAGCATTAAAGACACAGCAAGTTCACATTTAGTATCTCCTATTTGCTTCTGCACAAGGTGCTGCTGCTCGTGTTCCCCCTCAGTCCTGCAGGCACTGGTGGCAGCTGCCAAGCAGTCATGTGGTGATGCTCTGTGGGTACTTCGTTGTAAAGAAAGCACCAAGAGAGCCTGTCATGCAAAAAGATGTCTCTTCTCTGGCGGGTTAGGGGCAATGCCCACAAGTGGGCTTTGTGGAAGGGCCCTTAGAGGGTGGCAGTGCTGGGAGTGCAGGCACCTTTGCTGTGGTTCCCCATCAGGAAAGGGCAACAAACAGTATTTATGGCAGGTTGCTGTATAAGAGCTTTCTGTGCTGTACACTGAGTATTTATTCTGGCAGTAGCTCTGTAATTGGGCTGTAAACCACCCTGGGTACCAGTTGCTGTGTACCCAGGAGTTTGACTAGATGCCAGCCAACAGCGAGCTCTGTGGTAATTGTGTATCATTTTGCCTCAGGATCCCTGTGCCCGTGGGTAGCAACAGCCTTCCTGCTTCCTCCCATGCTTCCCCAAGCAACCAAACCCCACTTCCAGGGTGTCTTCTGGACTGTGAACTTGCTGACGTTCATTATTACCACATCTTATGAAGTGTGCTAGGCCTGTGTTAGAAGCACCTTTCATGTGTTTGAGAATTACCATCAGTCTAAGACCTGGCTGACCCCATTCCCTTACATTTCTAGGGCAAAGAGAAGTTGCGAGGAGAACTTGCATGGTGAGGACCTACCACCACAGCTTGTAAGGTCCTACTCACTTGTTTTCTCCAGGAAAAGCCTTTGCTTCAAAAAGTCCCACTGAGCCCTGGAAATCTCATTCTTTCAACGAAGGCCAATCAGAGTGGGCTTTTTGAGGTGCTCTGAGCAGAGGCAGCAGTTTTCTGCAGCTTCTCAGCGTTGCAGAAAGTTTTTTGTGTGAATATTGGTATTATTCATGCAAACCTCCAGCTCCTCATCCTTAAGCGACTTTGGGATTTCCTTCCATCATATCGGCAGCCCTCTTGGCTGGACGTGCCTTAGTAACCACTGCTCTTTCTTCCCGCAGTTCTCCTGACACCTCTCTCAGTGGGACAGAAAGCCAAACTCAGTGAGAGAGGACTACATCCATGTTTGGATGGGAAGTGAGAGGGGGCATTATCAATAAACGAAATACGTAAGAGAGAGCATCAGAGGAAGCAGCTGGGCTAGTTCAAAGAAACAACTCTGCCTTGTAGTTCCATGTAGCACTGTATGACATTACCTGGAGCATAGCCCAGGAGACCAAGAAGTACTCTTTCAATCTGATCTGGCCCTTGTGTGTCTGATTAAAGCGCTCTCTCTCTTTTTCCCAGCAATATGCCATCTCACTGGTTGCATAAACCCAGCAGTTATGCTACACTGGGCACTTTCCCTCAGCTATTAAACTGCCCTGTCGCTTTCTTTTGTCAGGGCTTCTTTTCCCCCTCTAGTATCTCACCTAAACTTTTTCTTTCTTAGCTTCAGGCCATTGCTCCCTGGCCTACAATTTTCTGAGACTGTGAATAATTCCCTCCCTTCATTTCTATTGTTACCTTGAAGGTATTTATAGACTGTGATCATGTTCCCTCTGAGACATCTTTTTCACTGGACTGTATGAATTTAGCTTTCTCAGCCTTTTCACATGTTATGTTCTCTAATCCACGTATCATTGCCCTCCTTTGTTTTCATCTTCTTTTGAAGGTTGGTTACTAGAAATAACACAGCATCATGATTTTACATGGCCATTATTTATATTGATTTACATGCACTTCCCCCAGTTAGCTATAGTTTCTTACCCAGCAGGGCAATTTTTGTTTATATTGGTTTACTTTATGAAATTCTCTCTCTCCTCTCAAATTTAATTTTGCAAATGAAAATATACCAGATAACTCTCCATTTTGCTGCCAAGGTATCAGCCGAAGGCAATAAGGCTAAAGAAGGCAACTGACCATAAAGACTCCTAAGGTCAGTTTTTGTTTGCTGCAAAAACCTCGCCTGAGTTCCTGTGTAAGGACCTCTTTGCCTGCTATTAGGGAAAGTAAAATCAGCTACCTGTCCCCAGCCATTCAGTTTCCCCACTTAGCATGTTTTCCTCTACTTTATCACTGAAATATGAATTTCTGTCCTATGGAAAATTCTAATTTTGACTTCCTTTAAGATTAAAAAAAACCCCTTGTCATTAAATACAAAATTATTGGGAAGGAAATTAAGTTTTTTGGAAAGTAGTAATGCTCCATCTATGTGGCTTTTATCCAACTCAGGTACTATGATTTGGCTGTGCTGACATATCTCCTCTTGTAACCTCTAGCTCATCAGCACAGAACCCACAGAAGCAGCAGGTCCCAGCCCACCCTGGCCTGAGCTGTCCCCAGCAAACCCCGTGGCTCAGTGGGGTGCTGGGCTCACCATGCAGCACTGCCTCTTTTCAGCTTGCTGCTTTTTCTGAACAAATAACTAATCTACCAGTGACAAATTGTAGATATGTCTCAAAAAGCCTCAGGAAAAGGCTGTATCACGTCATGGAAAAGCAGACCATGCCTGGGAGATCTTTGTGTGGGGAAAGAATTACAACTCCTCCAGAGCAACAGGATGGTTGAGATGAAGGGAGAAGTTTGTTCCTAAATTTGTAAAATTCAGCCATATTAAAATTTCTAACAAAGTCAAAGTATTGGAAGATAGAGAAAACTTCCTACACTGTGGCATGGTGGCTCTGTGGATGTGCCCAGTATTAGATTTCTGCACATCTTGCATTCACTCTGATACCTCTGTAGAACCTGACACTAATGATGTCCCTTGAAAGACAGAATAATCTATCAAACTAACCAGTAGTTCTCCAGCTTCTTCCTTCTACTTCCCCATCACTCTATACCAGCTTTTTCATTTTATTTACTCCTTTATTTTTTGAAACAACTGTCTCTTTTTGTCCTGGGCTTGTACTGGATTTTCAGTTAGGGTCTCAGTTCTGAAAAATTATGAGGAAAAAACCCACCCTGTAATAATAATAATGTGTTTTTAAAACCTCATTCTTTTTTTCTACATTGGTTTATATAGCAAAGTATATGAGGACTGCTCTCATGAAGGACATGACAAACTTTCTAAATGATCTCCTATCTTCATATTGTATAAATATTTATAGCAATATACCCGATTTTACTATCACTTCACCTCACGCTGTTTCAGCAGAGCCGTGACAGGCTTCATACAACAATACAAAGTGGACAGCTAACATCTGCAGGGCTCATTCCTGTGAGAAGAATTGAACTCTCTGAATAATTTTTCTGTTCACTGATTGAACCAAAATTAGTGGGGGAAGAATTGCTTCAGGTATGCCCAAAAGACAAGTAAGCATTTTGTTTTTATCACTGAAACAGAAATCTTCATAATTAGTTTCCAATACAAAGATCTTCTTTTCTTACAAGTATCAAAATAAAACATTTGGGTTTGCTTTTTTTAAGTTTAGAGTAATTTGTAAGATGTTTAGTCAGTTGCTACCCTCATTTTAAAAAAACCCAAAACATACAGTTCAATTTACAAACACTTTGTAAATGATAGATCCCAGCAAGCTTTAGCCAGAATTACAAGAAGTTATAATCTCCTGCCTTTCAGAGAATCAGTGTTTTTAATGGACACCAACATGCACTCTGGTAATAGGCTGCTGCTTCTGTCTTTCAGTTACTTATTAAATTCAAAATGTTTGAAATACACATTCTAAGATGACTTTATTTTAATGTTCCCAGCAGAGGCATTGACAGCTCCTGGATGATACTGCACCAAACTGCCCTCTTTAATGACATTTTCTTTTTAATAATCATTGATCCACACAAATTTGTCAGTTCCTAAGTAGGAGCTCATCACTCACCTTGCTTGTGAGAGCTCTGTCAAGGGCTGAGCATGGTGCAGAGGATCTCCAGCTATGCAAGTTTGCCATGTAATCACATGATAGGTTGGATATGATTTGGATTCTAATTTTTTGTGGCTGTTCTAAATACAACAGTGTACCAAAATACCACATCTTTTGTCCCTGCATGCTGACAGCATTCAGAAAGGAAAGGTAAAACCCTGTGATGAAACATAAGCAAAATAAAGTCATTTGGAAAGCAGTATTTCCTGCTTGTCCCCAAGAAAAAGAACGTCTTATTTCCCTCCCCACTCTGTTTAGGCCAAAACATCACCCTTTTCTTAGTTTTTTGTTTAAAAGATTGGCCAACCCAGTTCTTCATGCAATAGGAACACAAAGGCCTTTTTCATCCTTCAGCTGATGACAAGGAGGGCTTAGCCTAGGCAAGCACAGCAGAAGCACAGACTGGGCACCCAGCTCAAGCCCTGGTCCAAAACCCAGGGAACGGGCTGTCCTCTTTGCTTATTGACCTGAAGGGGCCACGTTATGAAAGGCAGGAGGGGAAAGAGGGCAGAGAGAGTCTGAGGAGTGCATGGTCCATGGTAAGACACAGATTTATTAATTGGCTTTGCTTTTCATGACCTCCTGTCACTGGACATTGCTCTCAGCATAGTCCTGTATCCCCTCCCGGACACCACACTGACTGCAAAATATATGAAATAAAATCAGGCAAAGACAGCACAAAGTGTAACCACTAAAGGCAAAAAAAGAGGTATCTGGGCTGTCCAGAGGCTCTGGCAAGGCAGCAGACAGGAGGCAAAGTGGGGGAAAAAGCATACAAGAGGAAGGTGTAAATTTGTGAGCCAGAGCTGAGACTTGAATGCAGAAGTGAGAAGGAGCCAGATAAGCTGCAAGGAGACCTGCCATCCATGCCCCAAGGGATTCATGAAATGGAGCACAGGAGGCTGCCTGGCCATGAAAGTCTCCTTCCAAGGAGACCAAGGAGGGCAGAGGCAGGCATAGCATATTTGATGAGTCTCCCACAGCCTGGACATTGGATCAATCAAAGCATGGCAAAGACTTGATTTTCCCTCTCGCTTGTTACAAAAGCAAACACCTGCTGGAAATTAAGTTGTAACCTGTGGTATAAGAGCGCAGTTGAAGCTCTGAAACAACTTTGCTGACATTACAAAATCATGTCTTATAGAGTCTGGTGCTAAGGAGCAACTATCTTCCAGGTGACATACAGTGCCTTGTGGGGCATAACCCTCTTTACAACTTTAGGAAGAAAAGAGATCAGTACTGTAGCGTGCCTTCTTTCCTGAGTCCTCTAAGGAAAAGAGATGGGGGAGGAAAGAACTCCCAGTCCTTTACCAAAGAGACCACTTCTGTATTTATTCCTTTTCCAGTGATTCCCAACAATCTTCACAGATTATCATCCCCTGCAGACAGGTCTGTTCACAGACACATTATGCTCCGTTCTCTCCTGTTCCTTGCCTCAGCATCTCCCCTGAGGTGGTATCCCTGGGCAGGAGGAAGGTTTACAGTTCTTCGTCCCTTTTCATCTTGTAACCTGTACCCTGATCTCATTCTCTGCTGCTACACAAACAATAAACCAGGCACCTGAGCATGGTTTTTCTTAGCAATATTCCATTGATCTGTCAGACTTTAGGTCAGGTGGTAATTTTGGGTGAGGTATCATCTGCAAAGACAACAAATGCAAGAAACAATCCTTCTCCCAGCAAAGGATAAACTAGATGACCCAAGTGATTTTCCCTGTCACTACTATCTATGTTTCTATTATGGAATAAACTGCTAGACAAGGAGAAGAATTTAATGCTTTAAGTGTAGTGATGGATGCTTACCAAAGATCTCAGCTTAGTTCATCTCCTCACAGCCTTATAAGGGACATTATGTGTCCAGCATACCAGCGGTATATCTCTTCTGTGCAGAGATGATCTGTAGAGCATAGCATGTTCCCCTGAAGGGTACCACAGTTTGTAAAGATCCATGGCTCGGCTCAGTGTTGAGCGTCTGTACGAATTTAAGGGGCAAATTTTGGCTTGCTTTCCTTATTTTCAGTCTTTCTGGGCATATTTCAGCCTGGAACAAATTGTTGGGACTTGTGTACTGTTCATACAGCTCTAGAAACGCTAAAGTAGGGGGAACTAGAATTCAGGGGAAATGCATGGGTTACAGTATTTCCCCTCCCTGGAAGCCTCAGGACTACCTTCAGTCTGAAGCATGTTCATAGGCTGTCCATTACCAATCTCAGGACAGGAAGAAAGTTGATGCCACAGCAGAAAACTCCTCCACCAGTCTGTTATTAAGCTCCTATTCATTATATGGTAAAGGTCTTACAGACCAGTCTGTTGTTTTACTTTTCAAAAAAGAATACCACCATCCAGTGCTTACCAACAGCAAGCTTCAGCCCTCAGCCTTGTACATTTGCTTTTCTAGGCATCTGAAGAAAAAAGCCTTTCTGAGTGGGTTTAAAAGGGAACCAAAGATAATTATGTTTATAAATGTGAAAGTGACTTGTGGATGTTTATACTGCCCAGACTGAGAAATGTTGTTAAAGGGAACAAGACGTCTCAATCTTACAGCATCCTATTTTTTTCTCTGAAGTAAAACTCTATAGTACCACAGGGTGAACAGTTTTCTTCTGCCGTTAGCCCCTCAATTCTATTACAAAATTCTTGAATATTATTTCCCTGCCTCTTTCCTCCTTTTCTTTCTTTTTTACCAGATAGAGAAACGCTTCACTTAAAACTCCATTGTAGTCAGTGAGTGTCTCTAGCTGACACTGGATAACATTGTCATTATGATTTAGGGTTTCACTGATCGTGCTTTATTATTTTTGTGTTTTGCAGAAGGTTTTAACTCTCATTTTTTGTGTTCACCGAATTGTTTAAAGTGAAGGGCTCTCAGTCTCCATTGCCATGCTAAAAGGAAATAGAGGAGAGCTCGCTGCTATTACCATGCAAGCGAGACAGTCTGAACAGTGTCTTTTAGCCAAATGTAAATCCACAATTATAAATCACCACAGGAAGGGGAATGGCAATCACTGCATTTTGATTTATTGCCACAATACTTTTCATATAACTATACCGACCAGAATAGGGAATTTAGGTGTATATTCTATGTCTTTATGTGTTAAATGTATCTCTTCAAAGCAGCATTTGTGCTAGAAGTCAAAAGAGTATCTCTGAATAAGAACTACTCACAGAAGAAATAAGAGATAGTGCCAGGCTCGTGAACCGCAAACGGATTAAAAAAAAAATCTGCTGTTTGCATGACTGTGTACGGCTATATAATTTCTACAGATTGGGATGTACAGCACGCGTAGTTGTGTTCAAGCAATGCATAAATAGCTCCCCCTGCTTCAAAGAGAAGGGCTGTCCTGAGAGCTATGGGGCCATCAGAGTTTTAGTTCTTACTTTTCCATACACTTCTGTGGTATTTTCTGCAAGTCATTTCATTTTGCCCAAGTTTCTTCATCTGTAAAATAAAGCCTTCAAATACAATTGGATCAGCTTCATACAGCAAATTACATCTGATGCTGAATCATGTCTTTTATCTCTCTATCTGTCTGCTTATTTTTATTGTGAGCTCCTCAGGGCAAAGACTATCACTTGAAGTCTCATATATAATAAAAGTTTCTTTAGCAGTGCAGATCCCATTCTCAGGGACTGGAAGCTTACTGTAATGAAAATAAACAAATGGGATCAGCCACTGGGATTAAAATAAAGCATCCAAACCAAAGAAAATCTATACTTATGACCCTCTCACGTGAATATACTGGCCCCCAAAACAGATACACTGTTTTGGTGCATTCCTAGACAGCTGTAAAACACTGGCCGCACTTCAGCCTTTGGCCAATTAGAAATGTTAAGAAAAGCTTTTTTTGCCACAGCAGAGCCATTTAGGAATAAAAGAATGAAGAGTGGGGGCTAGGAAATGGGCTACTCAGTAGTTCAGTTACTTTAACAAGAGACTAGAAAAGAACCTGAACCCCTGTTTTCAATTGCAGGAATAGGTTGACTGGTCTAAACATACCTGAGCTGAAAAAAAAAAAAAAACAAAACCAAAACAAAATCTAAGAAGATATTTTTCTGGTGATACAGACATGACAGGCTATCTGGAAAAGAGCTGAGAACACAAACAGGTCTGCCTGTTCCTAGAGCCAGGGCTATCAGCCAGGTTTTGTGGCATGCCCATATAGCATGGAAAGACTCATTAAAAGAGTGCTTTCTTAAAAGACAGAAGCTAAAACCTTGTCCTTACTGAAAATGTCATCTCCTGATACAGATACAGAATAGAGATACAACCCGAATAGAAATACGGATTTGGTCTGCTGAGCAGTTTCAGACCATGTTTACCATACTTCACCTGGTTAAAAAACGAAAAAATGGCAAAGATGGAAATATTTTCTTTTTTCATGCCAAGACTTAATAGCTCTAAGCATTAAATTAAACAAATAAATACAAAGGAAATAATAGGCTCATTAGGCTATAGAAACACTCTTGACAGCTTTAGAAGGAGGTGCTGGATTCTTGAGGTCAGTCCCTTCTGTTTAAGTATAGGCTTTTTGCTCAGGCAAACTTGGTGTCTCCCACCAGAGTTTGGTTGAAATTCCTGGACCAAGAGTTTTGCCCTAATGATAGGTTCCTGATACATTGCTCGTAATTTTTTATACATATTAAACTCATTTTGTTCACAGAAGTGGTCTCCGGGGTCAGCAAATGCCTCATGATGCTACTCCCTTTAATGGCATTAACACTTTCTATGGCAGTTATTTCTGTGTTTGCTTGCTGCACCTACATTTTAAAGAACATTATTTTTTTCCAGAAAAACATTTCAGTTCTTGCAATCGGTGCTCATTTTTGTAAGTTAAGGAATGAATTGTGCCAAATTGCTTTCCCTTTTTCTTCCTCTTCCAGGGTTATTTGCAATGTAGCTTATGCTACTGTCTGTTATCTACTGCGTGCTTTACAGGAAAATGAAATCATTACACACAACACAAATTACTAGACCTCTTTCATAATCACACACTCTTAATTGGCATGTAAGCTCTAAGATCACTGTAATAACATGCAGTAAAATGTCTCCGGCTCATTTTTTTCTCCCAGGTTTAAAGGTCAACGAGAATATTTTTCTTTAATTTGACAGGCACACAAGAAATAATGCAAGACTCATTTATGGTCAGGTAATGCACAAAGAAATCTATAAATCAAGCTAAGGGGAATATTAGATCATGCTCATATCTGAACCCATCTGGCTTAGTTCACAAAAGAATCAATATGAGGCAGAGAGCTCAGTATTGCTCATGATTTATGCTCTTGCATCTAAGGGGAGAAACATTTGCAATTTTTAAGTCGCTTCATTTGAAACAAAAGGATATGAAAAAGAAACTACAGTTGGCTATTACAACATATGCATTAGGTAAGTAATCTGATGACAGATTATAGCTGCTGGACGAAGGGATGGTTCTAGTGGCTTGTTCCAGTTAATGACTCAGCACATTGTTTTAGTATTTTGATCTTCCTTCCCCCAAGGTGTGTCACTACAAAGCGGTTAAGAAATAAAATTAGCCAGATTTCCACGTTTGATTTTGTAGATGAATTGCAATTGATCGTTCTCAGGCACGGTACCATTAAAAAATATAGCATATTGTAACATACATAGTATATAGCTTTTCTTCACTGTCTTTTATCAATACTACTTTCAGCAATAAACCTCACACCTAAAAATGTATCATAGCCAAATACTAATCCTACCCCATACCATATTACACACATAAGCTTTTGATCCTTTTGTGAACATCCAGGATTTACATGAAAGCTTTCTACCTATATAGTACATCTCTCAACTAAACAAAATCTCTAGTTGGCCTTAAGTTCAGCCTCCCCAAAAGGCTGGATGAAGTGTCAGACTGCGTTGCAGTATGCTGTGCAAATGCACAGGGGTGGGAGGCAGAGGAAGAACAAGAGATTTCAGAGAGCAATTACAGTGTGAAAAACAGATATTGCAGTGATGGGTGCCATAAAGGTATCAGGGGAACGGGGGCAAGTAAAACATCCATTTCAGCTATAGTGATTTGTTTTACATACAGTGCTAATATCCTTCATACAAATACAGAATGCAGCTTAATTTAAATCTAGAAAGGCATTTAGACTAAAGGGAGAGCCTGACATATTTTTCTCCCAGCTACTGTGTACAAGTAGAATCAATAATTTTCCCAGTATATGTTGATAAATTATTACATCAGACATTATTGATCCAGCCAAAGAAGGAGGAGGTCAAAATAATGGAAATCAGATGGTTGTGATTAGAAATGCTCGGGATATTCATTTGGAAAAGTTGATAACTAAAATGGTCTATGGGCTTTACACTTATTGATTTAATAAATAGAATAAGCCTTGCTGATCCAAAACAAGGTTACTTGGATAGGTATTTCAGGGGGTTGTGCTACTGAAAACCAGTCTATACATCTTCTGTATGTGTCTGAATTATATTTTAGGTCAGCATACTGAAAGCATTCATTTTAAACATCTGTTCCTTTCAGCCACAATTTTCTACTGCGTTTTGCTGCTGAGAACCCTTAGACTTCATTCTGGTAGTAGGCTTAGTATCTTTGAAGTATTTATTTAAAAGGTTTTCATATGCTTGTGTCATTATTAATAATGAATATGTTCATTAATTTACACATGCTTTACAAACACTGAGCAGGATCCAAGAGCCTCTTGTGTGAGGAGTGATGTGTTGGGGCTATGTTATTGATTCCTTCTTGGGTATATCCTTTTAGTGGAAAATAATACATCAATATTGCACCTTCCAACCCAAAAGATTTCAAAATATTTTCCAAACCAAAGAGGGCAGTGTGCCTGCTAGCAGAGATCACATCGTCCATCCTAGGAAGGCACAACCTCTGAGGCATCGCATGGGGATAGCCTGGCAACGCAGAGCACTCAGGAGCTGCATAGGCAGGAAGCAGAGTCTGCCATATTGCTTACTACACACAATAGAGAGGAAAAAAAGAGGTAGAATGTATTTTACCTCAGCGGGACACCATCAGGATACAAAATCCACAGCTTTCTCTCCCCTTGTCTTCATACCACTAGAGCCTCTTCTATTTTGGGAGTCCCACTTTCTCTTTGTTTCTTCTCTCACTAGCTTTACTGTCCAGGCAGTATTCCACCACCTGGGGCTCAGTTTCCCTGTTGCAGGCTCAGCCTTCTACTTCCACACTTCAGCTGTTAACATGGTCTCCAGCTACCTCTTCTCCATAACACTCCAGCATCCCACATCCTCTGGCCAGCAGCCCCCCACTTGCCCTTTCCATTTCCTCTAGGATGTGCTGCCCCCCTGCAGCACCACTCGCCAGCACCCGGCATGCCTCCGGCTCTCTGCGCTCTGTCTCTCTCTACTTCCCAGACTTAGCCAGTAAATAAGAGGGACTAGCAACACAAGGGATGCAGCAAAGGCAAAGCAGCAGCTTCACCCTGCTCTGTGCAAGGACTTTGAATGTTCTTGGTAGGAGCAATACCAACCAGCTGGAGCTTGTAAGGATGGAGTGGACGAGAATCTGTTTCACCTGTTTTCTCATAGGCAGCATTTTTCCAGGCACCCATAGGAGCAGGCTGGAGCACTGCCTCTAGGAAGGGTAATTTAACTGTGCGTGTAATGCAAGTATTGTTACCATAGCTCTGAATTACAAAAGACAAGCAGAGCTCCACTGCATCTCTGGGAAAGGGTGGGGATTGGTCACGTCTCATCAGTTTCGAAAGTCCTGCTAAAATATGGTAACACAGGAAACGTGTATGTGCAGATATGGCTCATTGAAAGTCAAAAATTCTTATCTCATTTTCTTTCCATGCTTGTGATTTTTCCAGAGTTTCTCTCGAGCATGAGAAACCACATACACTTTCCTTAAGGTCTTTAGAAATTCCTTGCTCTGGTTCTGGTGTAATGAATACCAACTGACTGTTGAGTTGACAGTAGTTACAAAGCCTGGGCCACGTGGGACAGCAGTATAGTGTGAAAAATGAAAACATCCATATGTACTTCTCATTTGCTGTAAGTAGAAGGAGATCCTGAAAATGAATTCTATATTTCTTCCCAATCATCCTTCACCATGGCCAATGCCTAAAAAGCTGCATGTTTTCCCTTGCCAGCAGCACATCTAGCAGTCACAGCAGCTGCATAGGAGTTATGTTCCAAGGGTGACAAAAGTCATCTTCCAGACAGGTAGAAAATAATACAAGCTCCATGGCATGACTGGATCTATCATAGCTGCTCTGCATTATTTATAGGTACAATAGCAGAGCACAACAAGTTATATTGGCTAACTCAGTATAGCAGCATCATAACCCCTATACCAGGCAGGCTATAGTTATGAATCTCCTTTGGACAGTACAATGCAACTGTTTCTTCTGGAGAAGAGCTATTAGATTTGTTACCTGCTCTATAATAAGACATCTGGCCCATCATTATCCCACATCAACTTTATAGGTTCTTTTGCCGGACCAGATTCTTTCATCCTAAAACTCACCAAAATGAGCAACATTAGAATGTGAAGGGCGGGGCAGAAACAGGAGAGAAACACTAGTTCACTGTTTCTGTACATGCTGCAAGATGGAGCAGACCCTTTGAGTTACAGCAGTGGGATATGGCAAAGCTTTCTTGTCCTTCCTAAACAGCCCAAACTTCACTGATCTGAGGCGGGGCTGTAAACTGTAAGAAGACAGAGGGTGCTCAAAGAGCCACTGCTAAACATTTCCTTCAGTTTCCAGGCAGTAAATTTGGCTTTGGACATATATGTGCAATAGCATTTTAGGATTAGATTACGGAGTACTTCATGCCTCAGATTACACCCAAATTCAGGGAAGTAATTTCAGATCTCTGAGGAGCAGTCATAGCCTAAAGCAGAAATGCAGTTGTCCTGTGCGTGGTGAGGTGCCAAGCACTGAGGACTTACAAGGCAACAGAGAGCAATCTGGTGTCCCTCAACTGAAATGAGGTATGATTTCTCCAGCAGGGAGTCCAGTATTTGTCCTATATTGAGGTGATAGTGTTTATGTATCTCTGTTAAAATTGCATATTATTCCCTATGCTGGTATCTTTCTGGCCACAGAGGTTAAACTATTATTTCTTGTTCATACTTTTTTTTTTCTCCCTGCAAAGCATCACTTCTTTAATGCTTCTTATTTAGAAACTTGCTTTATGTAAATAAAAGCTGTGACCTTTGCCTTTCCAGAGGCTGAAGGTAAGTTAATGTAGAACAGTGCCAACAGAGAGTAGGAGCAAACAGGGTTACAGCACATTTTAAAATGCCATTTTCTTGCTTGTAATTTATTCTTCCTACCTCTAGCATTCCTCTGCAGAGATGTTTATAAAAATAGGTGTTCCATGCACTGTATATCACAGGTTTATTTAGGACTGTTGTTGAAGATTTACACTGCTCAAAAGAGCAGTCATAGCGGATAATTCCATTTGCAAGCTTCAACAAAATGTTCCAGGGAAAGTGCTGTTATCGCTGTGGAGAATTTTAATGATGGCAGAGTTTACAGACAACTTATTTGGCAAACAAGGCTGCAGCAACAGACACCTCAGCAAGTTCTTTTGCCAGTGGTGGTTTTCTGATTGTTGCTGCTGCCTGTTAAACACACTTTACATCTACCTCCCAGCCCGCTCCAGAAACTTCAGAATTGCATTTATCCTGCAGTGCTAACCTCACTCCTCATAAAACACCTATCAGGAATGCATCTAATAAAGTTGCTGAGCACCTCACAGACCTGACTGGGAAACTCGGTCACTGCTTGTTCTGTTACTTTTCATTATGTAAATAAAGTTTGGGCTTTGCCATTACAATAAGGAAAATAACTTTACTGATAACATAATGTGATGCAAGGTGACCATGGGAGAAACTAGGACAAGGCATTTCCTGCTTTCTGAGATGCGTCATTAATTCACATATCAGTAACCACAGGGTTCGCTATTGCAATAATTGAATACAGTGCTTTAGTAATCTGTTACCGACTGTTGGAGAGAGTGAAGAATAGAGGAGCTCACAAGCTGGTAACTCCCTTCACTTGACAGTCCTCATGAACAGAGACCCTCTCTGTGCACATTTAGACCTGCGGGGACTCCAGTGGGATGGCAGTGATAGCCTTGCTATATATTGCACATAATATATATTAATTATGCGCCATATATTACACATAGTATGTAATAATAATGTAGTGCTATATAATGCGCTTATCCAGCTTAGATTCCCTTCCCTCCAGGCAAACTGCTTTTCTGTGCCACAGCCTTGGCAACACCTAAGAACCTGCTCGCTTGCCGGCCTCTCGGCCAGCAGCTGTCTGTGCAGTAGGCTGTACCACCACTGAAAGAGAAAACAGACTAAATGTGTGTGGCCTTCCCTTCACAACTGTTCACTGGCATCTGGAAAATGATATTTGAGCTACTCCTTCTCATATTGTTCCTTTTTAGCAAATCCATCAGGTTTTGGTGTTGGCAGTCTGACATACCTTCATTAGTACTAGAAAAACTCGTCAGTATAAGCCTGTGTATGTTGTAGTGGAAACCTTGCAAGATGCCACAGTACTCCCTAGTGATTTTTTTTCTTTCTTTCATTGCTTTTATGTTGTCAGCTAGAACAAAAGAAGTTTCAGTTAATTATCTGTGTATTTGCTGAAACCACTAACCTACATCCTAGCTAGTGCAAAACAGTTGCTTAACTGAAGTTCTTGGCAGATTTACACGCCTTCTGGTTGTAAGGTTTAAAAAAATCTATTCCCAGTTTCAGATTTGCATATTCAGTTTCCTCTTACATAAAACCCAAACATTTTTACCTTTTTCATTATTCTCCAGTGACTAAGGAAAAGGAGGAGGATTCAGTAGCTGGAATGTTAACCTGAAGTGCAGAAGGTCCAAACTTGGCCCACAGATTTTCCACTACTACTTCTAGGCAAGTTCTTCAGGTTTCTGTGCCTCAGCTTCTTATTTGTAAAATATGAGCAACAATGTTGTTTTCACAACTATGGATTGTGAAAATCTCAGCTATTGCAGTGACAGGGACAGTGCAGGTGACTAAATAGATAAACTGTACTGCAAGAACAGAACATGGAAGGGTTTAATCTGATTTAGTGCTTTGAAAATATATTTCTCTCCATGAATATTACTTTCTTTTGGTGCCATTCTTTTCTGGGGGACTGTTTCTCAGCTGAATTGGTTCCCTTAGTTCACTTCACTACCCAGCTCAAAGACGTTACACCAATGTAATGCTGCAGGCAGGATGGGATGGCTAGAAGTATTAACTGCCTGAGCTGTCCTGCCACCAAACAGCAAATCATGGCTCTAGAGTTAGTTCCATGAATCTTTTGTTTTTCACAGGAGCACATGGCATAGCTGGAAGTCAATTAATGTTTCCACTGATTTTGCATAGAGCTGTGACCTTGCGCGCAATACCCAAACAGATCACATGCGAAGTCACAGCCACCTCACTGACAGATACAAACGGAGTGTCACCATCTATGCACCCACCATGTTGTCCTCACCCTTGACGGTAATTAAATGTGATTTTTCTCCTCCTGGGCAAAAATTAAACATCTGCAAGATGTGGAGATTTTATCATGGGTGTGAAGGGAGAGGGTTCAGATGTCTTTCTTCTTGCAGATAATTGCTTAGTTTAATGAGGAAGTTTTGCAGAATTTTTAACCACTGCTTCTGTGCCTTGTTTAATTATTTGCATACAGCATCATCAAGTTAAAAAGAGTGTGCATATACAGCACATCTTCTCATTCCTGTATTAGACATTAATGAAAGGAAGTACGAGGATAAGTTCCTCACTAATGATGATGGAAAATTAGTTTCAAAACCCCAGAGGTGTCTTGAAAGATATACCAATGATATATAAAGGTCCAAGGAGAGAAATTCAGCACAAAATACTGCCTAGGCCCTTTTGGGCTGTTTCTCCAAGACATCCTGTTCACATTTAGTTTTGTAGTTATGGGGGAAGGTGGCAAAGAGTAAATACAGAAGGATCTAAGAGACTGCAACACTCACAGCAAGTAAGTGAGGCTGATAAACACAGCGCAGACTAGACAACGAATGCCAGCATGGTATATACAGTAAAGGTTACCTGCCTGGAGACCTACAGCTGAAGACAGATTCATGGCTTTTTTTTTTAAGTCTCAAGCTAGTGAAAAGTTGAGTGTCTGGAGAGGAGCAATGCTTTATGCATTTTGAAGGGCATAACATTTTGAAGGGCAGCAAATCCACAGCTGGGATCACAAGGTAGGAGGAAAACAGTTGTGAATTCCTTTCCTCACTCATTTTGCAAGAGGCAGTCTCCAGTTACTCTCAGGCATCTCAGCCAAGCAACAAGAAGCCAGTTCAGAGAGGATCACACTCACGCTCTGTGCTACCTTATGTTTCAGCATCTCATTTGCAATCTTGCAATAAGATAGTTTGAGTTTTATAGTGGTTTTCAGTGTGAAGAAAAGAGTGTTGATCATTGGAACTTACTGGTTTAGTCAGAGGTAAGCAGTTGGTCAAGTGTATAACATAAGCCACGTTTAATAGTCAGAGATCTGTTTGCCCAACTTCACCCTTTCCTGCAGCTAAATTGGGAAGAGGTGCAGGAGTGAGTGCCACATGATGCTGCTGACATGGCTCAACCATTTCACCACCTTAGGCAAGTCCTCAGCTTGAGGGTTTGTTTATTTTCCCGATTGATAGTCTCCTATATTTTTTCTTAAAGTGTGCCTGAACCCCTCTACAGGTTAATAAGTGTATGACAGTAAGGCTACTTTTTTTTAGATACTTTTCAAAACAGTTTAGAAATAGCCCATGTACACTCAGCTTGAAAACTCCTCCGCCACACAGTTGCTGCTCTCTGCCTACAGTTGCTGTTTGTCTGTGTTGTCTCCCAGGCTCCCTGGGTTATCACTTTAATGTCTTTGACATTAAAACACTTTAACAGGAAGTTGCTCATTATACATAGAATAGGAAAAATGGTGAGCCAAGGAGAAGGTGGCAAGAAGGAGGTGGCAAAGAAGCTACCACTAATGGTTCAAACCAAAACAGTTTTTTTTATGTTTCAGTAGGTCTCTAAAACACAAATACCTCACAACCATTAGCCATCAGATGTACAGTTTACCTATGTTAGTCTTAATGCTCTCCATTCTGTTTTACTGATCCATAATAATACTTTGCACGCAATTACGGTATTGCAGTTACAGTATACTTATGTGGGAAAGAATCTCTGTGGTGCTTTCTTCACATAGTGTGTGCTGGAAGCATGTTTAAACCACAGCTAATGGTTTGAAGAGGTCTCAGATCCTCCCTGTGTTGCAAGGCAACTTTTAATAATACAGTCATTATGCTACTGGAAAGGGATGCAAAATTCATCTGTAAAAACAAATAATAAAAAATATTAACAATTTTTTGAAGTAATGGAGTGGGCTGGCTGGAAGCTGGGAAAATCCAGAATGAAGCCTAAATAGGTGCACTTAACCCCTCTGTCATACCGGGAGCGTTCTGGGGATCTAACACTGTGGTCCAGCACAGTCTTCACAGGTCTTAGGCACACAGAGAAAGTTAGTATAAGCTGTAATTTTCACCTTGGTCAGTGCACATAAACTGCAGTCATTGTTAGCCCTGAAGAGGGCTGCAGGGCTGAAACATTGCTACCTGGAACCACAGGAGTTCCTCTAAGGGCTTCTCTAGTTTGTTAGATTGGACTTTTACAGCAACATGTGACGCCCAGAGCAGGACGGGTAAGCTTTGGTTCTAACCACAGCTCATTGCTAGTGATCAGCCCACACATTGCTAATTGCAAGTGGGATAGAAATAATGTGTAGCCTGATTTGACTTTAAAAATATATGTTTTCCTTAAATCCTACACTGTTTTTCCTCTACTGGAGTCACACAACCATGAGCTGGCATCTGATGAGGCAGCAGAATATACAGTAATAGTAAAAGGCAGATTTCAGGTTCTAGATGTTTCCCTCTTGCTAGGATGAGAAGAGGCATCAGTCTGGAAAGAGACATGCTAAGGAGCCAGAAGTTGCTTTCAGTGAACTTAAGTGAGAATTTTCCTACCAGCTTAGGGTGTCAGGAAACATCCCCTGGGAGACACCAAGAATGCTAACATTCATTACCTAAAATGAGGACAATGAAAGAAATTCCTTGAGAAATACAACACAATGAAGTAAAGCTAGGATGTTTGTTACTAGCAGTGCTTCCTTATAGTGCAACAGAGCCCCAGCACCTGAACTGCTCTCTCGTGTTTAATAGACACCTGCTGGGGAATCAGCCAGCAGCGTTACATTGTGCCTGTCTTCAGGGAACACAGAATTAGCTGTGTCAGCCACAGCTGGTGAGAATGGAAGGCATAAAATCTGTTGTGTATCCAAAATTAATTTAGCTAAAGAGTTTGTAGTGACTGGACAGGATCTGGATGAACCTAAGGAAAAATTAACAGGAAGAATACTCTTCCTTCTTAAAAACCAGAACCCTCTCTGCTGAGAAGCATTATGGTTTGCATTTACTGATTCAAACTGATATAGCTCCAGGTTTTTTCCTGGAGGCTGGTGTCCTTAAGAATATTTTGTATTGATATACTACTATATGCCATGCAACACGTATGTATTATAAAATGATAGTAATATTAACAGTATTCATTTTGGCAATATGGGACATGGAACTTAACTTTGTCAAGGCAAGCACCTCTTACATTGCAAAATTATGACCAAATAATACATTTTCTGAAAGGTATTGTTCTGTTAAAAAGCCATTTTGGCAAAGAAAATTGACTTGCTCTAATCAAAACCACAACGCTATTACAATGTGAAATAACAGAGAGGTGACTATATTTTTATAGGCATCTGAGCATAAAATGGTAAAACAAGATTACCTGTGAAATGAAGGAACACAGGGGCACTTGCTGTTACCTGCCTACTACTCCACCCACAGAAAAGAGAAATCACACTAGTGTCAGGTAAAGAAAAATAATGCATCATTTCATTTTTCTGTTTTACTGATTTCAAGTGTTCAAAATTCTTGAATGATGCTCTCCAAAATAATGAGGTTTAAAAATAGTAAATGTCATAAATGCTTTCTGGATTTTATTTCGTAATCAAAATAATTACAACACTATTCAAGGTTAAGTGCCTTAATATTATTAATAATTCATTACGTATGATTGAATTAAGGGCCAGCAGCATTCAAACCAGTCCTGCAGATGCTTGCTAGCTGGCTACTACCCCTTTCTTAATATAAGTAACAAAACTTGGCTGTCTCCAGGGACTCTAGCAAAACATTAGCTTTTGTAACATGACTGGAAAGTCACCAAGTTTGGGTTACTTTCAGTCTATGTGGGAGTAAGTTCCAGAAAAAGAGCTGGTTGGGGAATTCTCCAGCAGAAGAATTTTCAGTAAGAAAATGCCCTTTTCACAGAACCGAAGTTTTCTATGTGGAAAAAGAAAGTTTGGAATAATACCTTTTTCCCTGGGGGAATCAGAATGAAGGCTCGCCCAGCTGCGACCTGCTACATGCTCCTCAATCCCACTTTCAGGAAGAAGTGAGTTTAACAGCGTCTTTCTGGGCAGGCTGCTGGAGGTTAACAGTCCCCAGCTCTCTGCCCTCCTGGCATGTGGACAGCTGGGAAGGGAGCGGAAGAGAACGAAGTGGGGAGAATTAGAGCCCTCCATGTGCCTAGAAAACCCTTGGCTGTTCGCAAGTTTTCTGCCCAGCTGTCCAAGCAGTTAGCAGCCAAGCACAATGAAAACACCACTGAAGGACCCAGTAAATTAAATTCTTCTGACAATCTATTTCTACAAAAATCTCACTTTGACATTTTGGCCTGATTCACTACACCTCTTTTCCCCCAGGGAACAGGTTTGTGTTTGCCAGACAACTCTGCCCATGTCTGGCAGGGCTCTCAGGAGACCCCCTTGCCACCCATGCCAGTGTGTTGTGATGAGGGCACTCAGCTGGAGTGACCTTGCTGGCCACGGCCGCTGCTGCATCACACAGGGAAGGGCGCTCCCTGAGATGAAGCCTCTAGGGAGATGCTGGGGTATCTGAGTAAGCAATTCGCAAACAGGCCTTGAGATTATAGTTGAGCTCAGAAAAAAAGCTCAACACCCTGTACCAACAGAGCTATGAAATGTTTGTTCCAGCCACAGCATAGAAATGGTTTTAATGGCACTTAAATAAATTGGCATCTTGCAGTATTCTAGGACATGAATATATTTGTCTCTTTGCTTAGTCGCAGGAAATTGCAGTGATGGATTGACATCATTTTATAATTGCATGCGATGCACAACCAAAACAGGGCTCAGACAGTGAGCTGCATTCTAACTAAATTCTCAATATTTGTTAATAACAAAAGTTCAGCTAGCATGATATAAGTACTGCATATATAGGATGAAATATTAATTTACTATGCTTCAGTTGAGATTTTTAAGGTAGTCTTATTTTCCTTGAATGCATGGGTTTATCATTATCAGCCTGAACACAACTAGCACTCTTCAAGGATTTTTGCTGAAAAGAAATTGAGCGTGCAAATACTCTTTCATCATAATCACACTGCCTGTGCAGGGTAATTCATAAAAGAGCCAGAAATATATTGAAATTCAATATTGTTTTAGTCCAAATCAATATTAATAATTGTTTGCATTTTTAAAGTGCAATTTACAATTGAAAAATGTACAGAGATCAACCCATAGTTGCTAACACATCAAATTTTCCTATTAAACTTAAAGGCACAGTAATTTTACTTAAAAATGTTTCTTATAAAGCAGGAGAAGGGATTGATCTGTGAGAACAGCTATCTATTATTTATATGCACAACATTAGAACGGGTTTTAATTATAAATGAGCTAAAAGGTCAGTAACTATTTTATTTTTAAGGTCTTGATTTTAAATTTGGATAGCTTAATACAAATATTTACGCGCTGTGGGCTTAGCAATTTTTTTGAGTGGTGGGACGACTCACAGTGGAAAGTGCACAGAGGGATTAGGCAAGGTTAATTCTCAGGAACTGGAGCAAAGGAGAGCCTCTGAGCTGCAAGCGTAAATGTTCCCATCTGCTTGACTGGAGAACACTGTATCTGTGAAATGCTTCTTGAAAGGGTATGAAGTGAAACCGTGAAGCACTAGAGGATAACGCAGGAAATGCAAATAATCAGAATTAAGCTTCAGAGGATTTTGCCAGCACCAGAGTTGGGGCTAAGGGGGCATGATCAGTTTGTAAATGGACAGACCTGTGGTTTTGTAGGAAATTTTGTGAAAGAAAATATTTTAGGAGCTGTCGAACACTGGACTGGGTCTAAGGTTGTTTCCTGGATGTGTGGACATTGATATAAAAACTGAATTTGATGGAAACGGGATTTAAAATTTTGTCTATATTGTCCTGGTTTGGACGAAACTGTTGTCATCGGTGTGTTGATGGCAAGCTAGAGGCCTGCTTCGCTCTGCACACTCTTCAGGAGTCCTGGCTCAGGCACGTCTTGTTTCTTTATCACGAAAATAATTACAGAGTGATAAAAGCAGGAAGTATTATAAAAATGATAATTTCTTTATAAAGTCCTAGGAGGCCATGGAATCTCTGTGCCTAGCTATTTCTGTGGGCAGGATAACAAAGTATCTTTTAGCACTGGTTTAAGTAGAGTTGATGTAGTTTATCCCAGGGATAACCAGAAAAGCTCAGCCGCTCTGGCACCATTTTACATGATCTGTTTGTAACCTTAGCTGCTGCCACCTAAGTTTGATGAAAGCTTAAGGAAAACCTAGATCTGAAAGTGTAGATATTTAATTTTTTCCTGTCAAACTGTGAATGTAGGATAAAAAACTCACCCAGCCCCAGGAGCTCTGGCACCAGGGCTGCAGGACTGCCCCTTGTTTGGTTTCTCTAGGCAACACCAGTGAAGTCATGGAGTACAAACTGTTATGACTGAGCAAGAAAACCATTTAGCAATGTGCTATCATTGGAAAATTAAAGTCCAAAAGGGATATCACAGTTATGTAGCCAACAAAATCCAAAGCTAAGCAGTTAGACTAACTTGAACCGTATCTCTGCCAAACACTGCACAGAAAGGAGAAAAATCAGACGTCCCTTAATTGCTACGAGAGCTGCAGTTCTCAGCGTGTTGCAGGCGTGGAACAAGACCTACAGCATATGGCAGTACCTCTGGTCCTTGAGTGTAGCCTTGACTTTTTTCCAGTCACCTTTTGCCTTGTAACAGTATTTGCCTTTTTTTAACCAAGGTTCTTCAATCTTTGTGGAAATAATTACTAGTAGGAAATACCCCCCTCAGATACACATTTTACTTCATGTGGGTTTTGCATTTAAAAGCCAAATACTTGAAACCTTTGAAAAATAAGTGTATAAAAATAGTAGTTTCACATATCACCAATCAATTAATGATTAGTCTTTATCTGTGGCATGAGAAAACCAGCATCAGCTATTGCTTTCGTAAGAAATAACACAAATGACTTCATGCAAATCACATAACTCCTCCCTGTGCAACAGTGCATCTAGATATTAACAAAAATACAAAATCAATGCAATTACTTCTTTCCTTCAGACAAGTGTTGCAAGGGGAAACACCAAAGATTGTGAAGCACAGATCATTACAATGATGTGAACACTGAAACCAACAAAACAAAAAACAAGATGAACTTTGCTGTTTACTATTGGTGCCAGGACAAATACGGATGCCTCTTGTGTGTGTAGAATGCATTTGAAATTTGTCTTACCAAGTCTTATTCAGGCAAGTCATCTTTGTACCTGTTAGGTCTCAGCCTTTCTTTACTGCTTGTGACACTTTACACAGTACCTGTAGTTAAAACCCAATTCTTTCAGTACCTTTTACAGAACCATTAAATGTGAATGACTTTGGAAAAGTAACAATAATTTCTCTGAGCTTCAATCAGATTCTTTGAATGCAAATGCCTCAATTTCAGTAACTAATTCAAATATTGGTGTTTGCAGTAATGTCCTCCAAGCCCTCAGCCAGAAGTTGGTTTGTGTCACCCTCCAGGAGAGACAGTGCAGACACAGGGACAAGATGATAATGCCAGCCCCAAAAGCCATACCCTGGCATTTGAATAACCCTGTGTGGTACAGGGCTAAACACACCAAACAGAAAAAAAACTCTGTTTTATACTCTCTTTGCTGTTCAGTTATCTGAGCCTAACTCACCTAATTCACCAACATGCTGCTACATGTCTCAACAGTACAGCTAGAGCATTGGTGCTGTGGAGAGGGATACCAGAATAGCCCTTTTCTTCCCCAGGAGGATTTCTCTTTCACAGATACTTTGACAATTGTTCCATCTCCTGGAGCAGGCATCATTATGCCTGTCTACTTTACAGCAAACAATGACTTCTGTCCTTTCCTCCCCCCCCTCACTGAATGCAGAAGCTGAGAAGGGATGGAGTTACAAACTGAGTCTGATGTCAAATGCATCGAGTCAATAGAGTATATCCATTCCTATAGAGTATCAATGTAACAACAGGAACTTGCCCGGTGACATTTAATGATCTCCAATATTTACAGCACGCAAGTATGCCTAGCAGCTAGTTGCCTTATCTGTTCTTATTACAAATCTGACAGAAAGTGCTTAAAAATAATTGAATAACAGCAAACCAAACAGTAATATTCTCCCACTGTAGCAGCATTACAGAACTGATTTTAAAGGGAGTTCATGCCCATTCAGTATTCTCATTACAGCTCAATATTGAAAATTGTCTTCTCTTTAAAAGGCTGAGTAGTTGCTCTCAAATGCATGTGTTTCCTCTGACTGCTCGGAAATTTGGAGTGTCTGAAATTCTGGTGCATAGTAGCATACAGATAAGGAAGAACTACAAGTGGCTTGCACAGAGTATCCCAGAAACAGTGACCATCATACTGGTGTCTCTGCTCCCCTATGTAAATGGTGACCTATGGTCCTTTGCCAGACAACCCTGCACCTCCTTTTCTCACCCAGTCTTAGTTACTGCAACTGTCACCCAATGAACAGCCACATTTCTGAACGTAGACTGTGTTTGTCTCCTCCGTGACTCTGTTGGCAGCTGTGCACTCCTGTCTTTCAAAGTATGACTGTGCTGAAGCTACGAGTGGTATCGCATCTCTTCCCCAAAGCTGACCTTGCCAAAATGTAAAGCTTTTGGAAGCCAAGGAGTGTAAGGTTTGGGCAAATGCTCAACACCCTATGTAAGCAATGCTCCAGTGTAATACACCCTCATGCTGCCTTTGAGCAGGCACCATCTACCCCAAATGCTCAGCTTGCTTCCTCAGGCAACTCCTGACCATGTCACAGCTCTGTCTCTCTGCAAGTCCACCAGCTTCCACATGTATTTTCCCTCACTTTCCATTACTTAGAACCATTTCACTCCTCTTTAGGTGATAGCAAAGCCCCCAGATACTTCTCTTCCCTAATATACACCTAGGAGATCTATCAGCTTGCAGAAGATCTTGTTCCCTTTGGTCCCACATGGCATGTGAGCTGAAGGGCTTTGGTCCCTGCTTCAAACCTGCCAGCCCATTGAGACAGCGGCACATCACATCTACGCCTCTGCACACCAAGCCTACTAATCCTTCAGCACTCACTGCAGCTTCCCTTTATATGCTGCAGTAACATGGTAACTGAATTACAAATAAAAATTCTATTTCCTTTTGTTTAGAAACTGCACTTCAAAATAAAATGCAAATATTTGTTTCAGTTTGCTTTGCAATATATCCTCGGGGAATATTTTAATCTGGAAAGAAAATGTAAAAGAAGTTTTCCAACTACATCTACTTATAGAATATCTCCTTTCAATTGGCTGCTGTGTTTCAACTTCCCAAATCAAGAACAAGAGGAAATGACTTAGCTCTGACATACAGGCATAATCTAAGTGCAAAAGTACCTTGACTAAACAGATGGTGACCTTTCATTAGGGAGAAAGCATTTGTAAAATTTCAGTTAGAAACAAATTAGTCATCGTGGCTAGAAGGATTAAGAGCCAGTAGTAGGCGAAAACAGTCAGATGTACACCATTATAAAATTTGCCCAAGTCAATAAAGGCCCCCTCTCCTCTGCCACAACAAAACGTTCCATTTCAAGGTTACAAAGGCTATTTTCTTCTTCCTGAAGTAACCACAGTAGCATCACAATGAACTAGACACAGTGTGAGCCAGGAGTTTGCTTGCTTTCTGCTTTTGCAGAAATTTTGTTGTGTTTTGTTTCCTCAAGTGTAGAATTAAAACCACCCCCACTTGTGACAAAGGTTTTGAATTCTTAGCTTACAGGGACCATTTCACAATTTTCTCGTTTTTCTTACTTGATTATGACTCCCAGACAAAGAATCTCTGCTTAGATACTTTTCTGTTTTAGGAAAAGGAAATAAGCTTAAGGATTCATGGATCTCCACACTGTATTACATGAACAATGTTACATATGGCCCAAAGTGAAGTCACGATGTTGGAGGACAGGGCCCCAAACCTGTAGATGCATAAAGCCACTCAAAATTGTTGTTAAAAAAACCTATTACATTTATTTTAATAGTTTAAAATAGTTTTAAATTAATCTAACTGTTGTTAAAAAACTATTTAAAATCTCATGATGTCGAGACTTTTGGCGTGTGAATAAAACTTACACCCTAGGAACATACTAAGTTTAGATACATATATATAAAAATACACCTCGCAATATTTTTAATTTCTGTCATCTTTTCTCCTTACCACAACACATCTAAAACTGCACAGAAAAAAAAAAATTTATAAAGTAAACTCCAATGTACATTTGCTTCATACTGACATAAAGGAGGGAATATGTCTGGAGTAATTATTTAATTACTTGTTGGGTACCTCTGGAAGTGCAGCTTACTCCAGGTGTGTCGTATCTTCTGAAAGAAGGCATTTTTATTTGGAATGGCCAGGAAACCTATGGAAGAGACAAATGAAGCACCTTTAGGACAAATGAAGAAGAGCATTTCAGGGATGTGCTACCACTGTTGTCATACAATGGTGCAATCATCTAAAAAACCCTTTGAAAATGTAATAGTTACTTTAAATAGAAAAGAGATTGAGGCAAGTGGAGGGAGAGTGAGGGATTTCAAACCATGCTCTAGGTTTCAAGTGGAGAGTAAAGGATTTCAAACCTAACTAGAACCAAGTGGGCACCTGAAAAACGAAGAACTTTTCTGTTCTGTTTTACAAGAGAGTTCATTGCTTTCAGCACTGTTTTCTGTATGAAATATTGTAGGTGGGACAATATCTCCATAAATCCTGCTGACAGGAAGAGCCTGGGAGGGCTGGGCTGTCTTTATGTGAGATCTGCTGTACGAATTGTGCACCTTCCACTCTCATGTGGTTCACAAATTGTGCACCTTCCATTCATGTGAGTGTCAAGTTCATTATTGACACTCGCTATTTACACTGTCACTGTACAGCTCCTCTGAGATGTTAATCTGAAACAAAGTAAAGAAAACTTTTTCATTTCAAATGCAAACTGCTTTGGAGATTATATTTTATCTTAGGAATAGTATTATAGCCCCTCGAGGATCTTGGAGAGGTGTGAGTATTAACTTGCTAAGGACCTGCTGCAGTACTGAGGAGATTAGTAACACATGACTCCTGCTACAATTTGCACCCAGAAGATAGGAAAGAAATCTTCTTGACTTTGAAAGGATTATTTTGGTTGTTTACTGAGTGCTGTCCCTTTTGGTCTTAAATTGTAGATGAAAGTGGAAACCAGAAGTGCCCACTTCTTATTGCAACTTGTGATGGAAATGAGAGGAGCAGTTTTAGCAGCTTTGCGAGGGTTTTGGAGTGGGAAAAAGGGGTTATACATTACCACTCTGACTTCAGCCACATAAAACAATACAATCACTGTTTGCAGTTATGCCAACATTCATATTTTGGCATGTTATATGGGTTAATATACCTTCTAGTGGTGTGCAAATCCAAAGGACAGAACTGGTATATGTAACAGGAGAACTGGACCCACTGATACCTGGCAAAACAAGTTTCCACCAGGGTAAGAGAAAGCTTCATTCTGTTTCCCCCACTCTTTGTGGTATATAGATTTGTTTATATGTGAGCAAAAGAGGCTCCTGTAATTTTCAGGATTCTCTTCATGTCAAGAAATCCCCATTTTGCACAATTGAAGGAGATGTTGAAAGCCAAGAAGCATAATGACAGCAGTGACTGGAGAATAGTTGTTAAAAGGCAGTAAGTTCTGCCTAATTTCCTACAACTCTGGTGGTGTGCACTGGGTGGCATATGTAACGTAGGTGGTCAGCTCAGCATGTTCACTCGGGATCTCTGGGACACAGAAGAGGGTTAATTAAGCTGCAGAGAAGAAGATGTGCTGGCTCATCAGGGAGGTCAGTATGTCCGATTGACCCAAGCACCAGTTCCTGCCTCTGCCAATGGTTCTTAGGAAAATTGAGACCTCAGAGTAGTGCTGCATAAAATCACACAGGCAGGTATGCTTTCTCTTCTTGAATTCAAACTGCTAAACAGGGCTGTGCAACTAGCAGTGCTGACAGGCAGCTGAGGACGTACCCATTGGAGCTACCTGGGGTGCAAAGGTTCACCAACATCTTTGGCCACCAGCTGGTATTACAGAGAGGTGGGAAGGCTAAGCCACCTCTCTCTGCTCAAGTACTTCACTTCTGATTTCCAAGGATTTGTCAGAGTCAGAGCAACCTTTAACTTCACTGATGATTTCATCAAAGCAGGTTTAATTCCTTTCCAGATATGAAGGAAAAAGAGTAATTCAGATCTTTTCAGGAAGTAATTTGGGGGAGATTTCAGGGGCAGGGCATTTTGAACAGATTCATCTTAAAAATTCTTATTTCACCCTTCTTCAAATGACTTATTTTTTGTTATTATACAAATAACATAATTGCATATGAAGCTGAAGTAGGCCAGACAAAAATTTTTTATTTGAAATAGCAGCTGGAAACAAATTTGTCCTTTCCACATCTGAGGGAAAATCAAAGTTTTTGTTCTATTGATACGTGAGCAGGAATATAGTGACAGAAAATCCAGCACCCAAAGATGAACATTTGGTGAATGGAAGCAGCTACAGGATTAATAGCTTCCTACTTCTTTCTGTGCTAGAGAAGCTAGAGGATTTGGGGCATAATACTTGGGATTCATTTGCATTTTCTATTTACAAGAAGAAGTGCTGACAGCTACGGAATAATATGATTTTTAATATCTCCACCTCTGGTACAGTGCCTGCATTTGTAAAAGTGCTATGAAAAGTTAGTTTTACTGGTGAATATGAAAAAAAGTTTATAAATTCTTTTTTCTTCTGTAAATGTCATGACAAGCCTGATCTAGAAGTCAGGAGTAAAGCAGAGACACTTGAGTGATGGGAAAACGTAGTGCGCTGTGTTTGACGGCCTTTTGTCTCTGTGAGCGCTTTGAAGCAAGGAAATGCAGGCTTGGCTCGGCCTCAGAGATGAGAAGCTGCCGTTGTTCATAGAACTCAGAGAAACACAGCTAATGCATCTAGAAGCAATCATCTTAGTAATAATAGCAAATCTTTTTCTTATATTCTTGTGGTTATAGTATTCCCCTTTTTTTTTGGCTATTCAATTAATTGCCCACTGTCACTATCCCAGTCTCTATATTACACAATCTAAATAAAATTATCTTAATAACACATAAAGTAAGTGGTCCATTATGGCACCCTTTTGGAACACACAAACCAAAACCCAGTAGAAGACAAAACCCCAGCACAGCGCCCAGCTGCCAACAGCTCACAGTTACACTTCCCCAGATCAGTGACAGAAGTGCTGAAATTTAATGTGTATTTTTTATTTCTATCAGTAAAGATAGACTATATCTATCTATACCTATCAGGTAAAGATTAACTTATAAAAATATTGCTGCATTTACAAACATCTCTCTCTGAACTGGCAATACTACCAGTCAATGCATGCTGTTAAATAGGGAGAGCTTGCCAAAGATAAGTCACCGCTGAGGCTGTGCCTGTGCAGTGCCACGTTTCTCCATACAGGCAGCCTGGACAGACAGCGCTGCACAGACCTGTACCTCCACAGAGAGCCCCGGAGCACCATGGAGACATCCCAGCTTGTTTCCCAAGAATGATATAACCACAGCAGTACAAGCCCATGCCCAAGCTAATCTCTGCTGCTTAGTATCTGGTTATTCAAGAGCACACAAAGTGCCTGGTGGAAATGCATCAATCCCTGCTTTCATAAGGCAAAGATAGCTGCATTCTGCTGCCCTTCTTAGAATAAACGGTGGGCTTTGACTCCACTCGGAACCAGCATCCTGCTGGCAACTAAATCTTGCACAGCATGAGAAATGAAGTTTACTGTGTACATGTGACCTAGACATTCACATTCATTCATAGGTGATTTATAATCGTCCAATTTAGCAATCAGTAGATGTTTGCAAAGAACTTGTGTTTTGTTGACTTGATGATATATATAGTAACGTAAACCTGACACTGGCATTAGTTTGCATTCCTTGATTCACTGGGAGCCGCATCATGAGTGATGGGGCCATGAAGCCCCAGGAGGAGGCAGTATAAAGGTGCCCTGCAGTGGGCGGGAGAGTTACAGGTTCTCTGGCCCACCTTGGTCCTTCCCTTCCCCTGGTTCCATATAGGAAAAGAGCTTCTTCTGTTCTCATCTTGGCACGGTTCCTTTCATCTTCAGGCTAATTTAGTTGTGCTGGTCACCAACCATCTGACAGCATAAAAGCACACTGGCACCCAATTGCACAGAGGGTCAGGTAGCTTGGGTTTTGCAGGATCTCAGTGAGCAGCGAACAAAGAGAAATGAGGCACTGCAGGTATCTTGTGCCCCTTGTCCCTCCTGACTAAGTGGAGGGACAGTGAGCAAGCTCTGGGAAAGCAATTGTTGGTAGTGCTGTGAAAGCAGCATAACCTGACATCGTGTTTTCCTCAGACAGCCAGTCTCAGATATGCTACCCACATAAAAAGAAGGTGACCTCAACTGAAGATCAACAGATCTTTTCCTGGGGGCAAGGGTTTTTTTACTTTCATTTGAAGCATTGATGCAGCTACTGTTAGGAAAAGATCCAGTTCTAGATGGACCAAAGGCAATCCCCTGAGTGTCTACATAAGAGTTCTGTTGTGTCCTTAGATTATTATCTTATCAATGCCATTCTTCACACAGACTTGTTAGCTGACAAGAGAGAATGTCATGTCCGCAAAACTCGGGAATGAACAAACAGCCATACGCTGTCAGACACAACCCTGAATGCAGCCTGGCTGACCCATCTCAGATGAGGAATTAGAAAACAGAGATATTGATAGAAAACTGTCTCTTTGTCTTTCTTGAACGGATCCATTATCATGACGTCAAATTGCTCACACTAAAAATGTTCGGCCATTAGGATTCCAGGCAGCGATTGCAAAAAAGCAGACCTACAAAGTACTAATTTCAGTGCCACTCTTGTCAAAATATTTAAATAAATCTTTCCCATCATATTGGTTTGCAGTGCCTTTTGGTACTGCTTGGGAACAGGGGGAATTAGTTCCTGTAAATGACTAATAATAGAGGATTTGGTGCCTAAAAATTCCACTATAATATTCAAATATTTTCCACAACCATATTTGGATGGTTTTAACCTAAAACAGTACACCTTTTTCCTTAAAAGGTTTGCTTTAATGATGCAACACCTATTCACCTACTCAATGCTAATACTTCCTCACCTCACAATTCATAGGAGTACTATGGTGATTAATGAACGTCTTTGAAGTGGAAAGCGCTATCTGAGTGCTAATTATTATCTGCATATACACATACTTCTGCTGCTTTCAAGGGCAGAGCATTCACATACCATGGTAATGGGAAATCTTAGAAAAACATATATTGATACCTAGGAGTTTTATCCACCACAGAAATGTATAAAGGAAGAAAATTTAAAAGTTAGATGTTTCAATTCATTATTGCACGTTCTAGTGAACCACTTTCCATCTGTTTAATAAATTCAGGGCAGCTGAAAATGGAGTTTAGATTGGAAGCTGCTTGCAACGTTATCTTCTGGCACTCTCAGTAATACTAACAAGATTTATAAAAATATGTTATTGGCGGTTGTGAGGAGCACAGGTAATGTATGTGACTGCAAATCCAAAGTGTAAGTTGAAGGCTATGGATTTGTCCAAATTCTGCCTCCCAGATGCTGGGGCTCTGCATGGATCAATCCAAAGCTCCCACATACAGCATCCCTCTCTCTCACAGGCCTGAGGAAGCATTGCGTGAAGAAACTGTTAGCTGATGCTCCACTAAGGTTTTTTGTAGGTTTTTAATCTCATACATCTTTAAAATGACATGATTTGAGTGTAAATGATATATTCAAATGTTTCCTTAACGAGGATACTTTGTTCACATTTATCAGTCACTGCTAACTGTTTTCAGAGTTCCTCTGCTCCTGTAACTCAACGACCAGCCTGGGAGGGCTCAGGAAGCTCATGCTCAGCGTGTATAAAACAGCCGTTCCCATTCACCAGCTTTGCTCTCCCAGGACACGTTAATTAAAGTCAACTGATTGAAAAAATAATTAGAGGAGAATAGGGAGGGAAAAAGTCTAGACCTGTAATTTAAAGATCTCTGAAGCTGGTGTTTTGTTCAGAGGCAATAATTTTGTTAGGAGGAAAGAAGTTCTCTTTCTCCTCGGACTCCCTCTGTATATGCCGCTTGCAAAGACATGCAATGGTAGCAGACAATGAGCAGTAGTCTTTCTTGAGAGCTATGCAGGTACACGTGGCCTTTTCTTCTTTCAATATATGCTTTCTTACAGCTTTCATTACTGTTGCATCTTAAGGTATTCCCAAAGACACAGTAATGTCTAACCTAAAAGGTTACGTGATCCTGAACACAGCTGTCCTATAGGATGTGGAATAATGTAAACATTATAATTGTTAAAAAACTGCTACTGTAGCATTTATTGCACTAATTAAAAACTGGCTAGGGATCTCCCTTCTTGATGCTGCCTCTACTTCAAACAAAAATAAACCAAACCCAGGGAAAATGGTTTAGCATTTTAAGCTAATAATAATTGTTTTAGAAACCCATATTTGCTCAAGGGTATAATTCATTCAAAAAACCGACCTTAAAATATAAAACCCTTGCTATTTCGGAGTGATGTTTTTAAGCTGCTCTCTTTCAAATTATAATCATGCCTTTCTTGCCAGCTCTCTATCCCACCAGCTGCCAGAGCATTCCCAGCAGAGAAGGGCAGTATTGCTGACGCCAGCCTAGGGGCTGGGAAAACCTTCAGCTCTCTCCTGCATCACAGCCTTTCTTTATTATCTTGGGCAAGACACTTCCTCATGCCTGTCCTGCAAAACTGGGGCAGTAGCATCCTCCTCCCCCTGGGCAAGCAGAGAGCGTAAATAGGTTACAAAGTGAGAAATGTTTATATTGGTTAACCAAGTACAGTTCTTAGAAAGCTTGGGCATGGTTTTACAAAACAGTAGTGTGGTTTTGGTGCTGTACCAGCCTTGCCACAGGTGGATTTGGTTCAAAGTACCCATTTATCCAAACCACTGACTATGTGGCACAACTTCTGTAGTGAACCAGAGAGAGGGTGGTTTATGTTCCCTAAGTGTTTGCTTTTGACAGCAGTGTTCAGAACTGAAACATGGTTGCTTTGAAGGCTAATCCTCCTTCCCTAATCTGACTCCTCTAGGACTTTAGAGTTAGTATTCAACCCTTATATAATAAATATATGTGCAAAAAGTCCATCTGACCCTTATATAATAAATACATGTCCAAAAAGTCCATCTGTACTACATACACATGCACACAAAGGGCACAGATGGACCTGCACAAGGACCCGTAAGGATTTGGCTTTCCTCGTGATGAAAAACGTAGTGACATTTTCTTTTAGTTTTACTTTTAAAGAGGTGAGAAAGGTTTGAGGTTTAAAATAATAAAAATACACAGTTAATGTCTGCCATAATTTTAACAGAAAATAAAGCCGAACTTGGCTATGTATCGAGACAACTCAGTAATCTGCATCCATTTCAGGTACAAGTATCCACCAAAGTTCCTGGCCTGGAGCTCTGGCTGCTTTACACACTGAACAAACACAGTTAGCATTAAAAAACCTTCTCTATCAGAGTCACAGAGATTACTTCATCAGAACTGCACAATTACTGTTCTTCTTTGGTGCATTTTAGAAATGTAGAATACCAGTATACTGCAGACAATTAAAAACCTGTTATGGAAACCATGAAAAGCAAATGAGTTGCCCCAACTCCAAATATTCCAGGCGCCTTGAGAACAAATACATAACTATTTTGAATCATCATCTTTCCACAACCCGTTCTCCCTGCAAACTAATGTTACAGTCTTTCTGTACTTAAAAGCTCCTTTGTAAACAAATACCACCTTCAAAAACCTTCATTTAGACCAGGCCACATTTACAATTAGAAATATGAGAAAAGCAAACTGATTGCCACCCCTGTGACCTGTTGCTGATCTCCAGCCTGAGCCCTTGTGTCCAATAATTTGCCGGTAAGAAATCCGGTTGCATTTTTGAGAACCAGTTCCACTGTCTGTGCTCTAATGCACCTTTCTTTGTGTTACTGAAAAACACTATGCAACCACAGTTCTGTGACAAAAACATTTATTTTAATTATAAAAGCCATGTGGCACCGCTAATGGTTTTCCTCTCTGGTTCCCATTCTTTCATTTTTTTCACTTATCTTACCGGAATGGACATTGGTTCCAGTGAGACTGTTCATGGGCTTAAAGCAAAGTATTTCCCTTAGGGCTGTGCTCAGCAAGGGTTTTAGTATGACACACAACGTGCCCACCTGGGATGAGGGTGGTTGCCGTTTCACTAGGACTACACGTAACAGCAAGTGTTAGAGCGAGCAGTGAGAATTCTCAGAACTGAGCCCAGAAACTCTCTGGGAGTTCCCAGGGAAGGAGAGGCAACCATGCCCGTCACTCCTGCACAGACAGCTCACTTGCTGCTCACACTATTTTTTCTCATGTTTTCTGCAAGCCAGTAAAAGGAGGTCCAAGCACTGTGACCAGTATTTCCCTTGGAAATCAATACGCCTGCAGAGCTTTCGCAATGGGCAGCATGGTGACCTGTGGTGCACCATGTTATCAAGTGTGAAGCAGGCAGCTGCCAGTCATTCATCCTTCTCCTCATGCTTGACATGCAAGGTACAGCTCTTGTGATCGTTTCCCTCCCATTATCTCACTTCATGGATTTAATATTGTTTAACCAGTGAAAAATAAAAAGTGACACATGCTTCAGTTGAAGCAAGCAAACTATTAAGAGGGGTTTCTGTGCAAATCGCAGTCATGGCATGATCATTTTTCCCAAGATGTACTCTTTAACAATATCCAACATTGTCATTTCATCACGTTAAAAACAGTGACATATAATTAAAGACAAACTGATGGGGCAGAAATCAGCTGGATGGCTGCAATTAACTGTGCTGAAGAAACACTAGAGACATCAGTTATTTGCTCTAAACAAGGACTTAAATCTACTAATCTTGCACTGAAAAAATAAATGCTCTCTATGTTAAGTTTTAGGGGTTTGTTTTTTTACCTCTTGTAGACGTATTACACCAGACTTCCAGATGAGAGGACAAGACTATGAGTGAAGATTGTCCTGGAGGTTGCGTACAGTTCTTTTCCTGGGTCAGAACTGGATTGATCTAAGAATAATTATGAGGCTGACGTGTATGTTCTCCTTCATCTTGCTCTTTGGAGCAGCTGGGCTCGTTGTCTTCATTCACCTGCAGGATCCAGAAGAAATAGTTCATCAGCAGACACCAGGTTAGCATTCCTATTTCTATTTGACTCACTCACTCTTTCGTGTTTAACATTTTGTGCTTATACCCTTAACATGTTTTACATGTTTCACAGAGGTTGCCTCAACAAAGGTATGTAATTTTTTAAATGAAGGCTATTTTGAATTTTAACAATTTCTTTTAAAAATGAGAAAAAATTTAAAAGAGCTTGCTTTAAAAACAGTTCCTAGAACACATTCACTGATTATGCAGGGATCTTTGCCAAGGTGCACAGGGTCCAGCTGGATGGAGTTAATTTTCTGTGGAAGTTGCGACTAGCTTCTGCTACCAGCTATACTACTATAAATATGAAAATGAGAAATTTCAGAAAAACATCAGATCCTGCAAATACATGCCTCTGAATCTATTGTTGCCTGTATATGGTATTCAGTGTGTCATGGAGATGCAAAGTAAGAGATGCACAAGTCATGCATAAAATACTTTGGGATGTGTTCCTTTGATGTGTTTAACTTCCATTAAACTTTCCATAACTTTCATTCATGCACACACCATATTCCAGCACTACTAACTTTAAACTGTGAAGAGCCACAAAGACCAAAGTAAGAAGAAGAAAACTGTGGGCTGAAATAGTGGTTTCCTTTTAAAGGAGGGGCATGCAAGTAGTAGGAAAAAAAGCAGGAGATCTTTTAATTTACTTACAGTCACTTTCTCTTTGACTAAGGCTATAATGAAGGCTGCTTTAGAGCCTAGACAAATGCCAGTGCAGTTACTCCAACTCATAATAATGCCCCTGTGTGCTGTAGTTTGGTGACTATGTTTGCTCTTACATACACTGAAATTTTCCTTTGACTAAATAAGTGCTTTATAATAAGTCTATTAGATTGACATCTTCATTGTACAATGAACACGATTATTTATGTTTTAAAGTGTTACTAACTTCTTTAAAGGAGCTGAGTCCTAACGCAGAGAACTCTTAAATAATTATATTAAGTGCTAGTTTCTGTGTCCAGGTTTATTAAGTGCTTATTTCCATGTCATTAAACAATTTGTAGTTTAATATGTTTATTATTTAGTCCAACTGCACACCAATTTTGAAAGCAGCCACTCAGCTGAAACTATAGAAATAATGAATCATCAGTGTTGTGCAAAGCAGAGAATTAACCAGTCCCTTCAGTGCTTTTGCAATTTGCTTTTGTATACTTAAATGTGAAAGAGCTTACAGGTTAAAACTGGCAGTACTGGCTGCATTCAACTGAAATTGGCCAGTAGATTGGGAATGAGGGGAAAGACATATGGACAGCAAATGCAGGCAGTACTCTGATGTCTCTAAGAATGTGTTACTTTACATTGAGAAGTTAATTATCCGCCCCTGAAAGAGAAGGAATTTCTAGTGGTGTCTCAAACCCAGTGCAATTTCTTCCTCATTATTGGTCTCTCATCTTGACCTGTCATACCTCTGTTCTCTCTGCCAAAAAGCTCTTGAATGCCAACTGCTGATTGCAGTACACTGCAAAGTGATTTTTGAGAGCCACATAACTGTAGAAGGGGATGCCCAAGCACATTTAAATAAAAGTGAGTTTGAAGAGAGCTCCTTCCCCTGGCAGGGAAACTTACTCCGTAACGTACTTGATTGCTGTGGGTAGGGTTCTGCATAGCTAAAACATGAACATCCCAACAATGCTGTTACTGCCAAAGGTGTGTAATCAATTGCTTGATTCTCACATTCAATTACTATTTGTGTTAACAGGAATCAGACTGTACCCTTGAGTAAAAGGTGCTCAATACAATTACTCTTATTTCTGTTTGGCTGATTTTCATGTGTGTTAAGTGCTTTCAGCTCCCAATGGACTGAAACTCCTCACAACCACTGCTTCTGAAAATGATAAGAGTTATCACTAAAACATATTAGGTGGTTTAAAAGGCACAGGTAAAAATATCCATTCATTTCATTAAAAAGAGAGGTAGACATATTTCATCTCTAGACAGTCTCCTGTGAAATTCGGTCAATCACAAGTGACATGTCTGGTGGGCTGAGAAGGAGCCTTCCCTTCCCTTGTTCAGTGTTTCTCCTTAAAGGGCCTGTTTCTAATGGAGATCGGATATTGCTATAATTTGCTTGTCTGATTGCTTCCTCAATAGAATTGAACAAATTGCATGTGTCATTAAGCTACTTAGGACAAGAGATTCTGCATGGCAAAGTTCTGTTGGATTAGCCTTTGCTTTTGTATTTCCCATGTAGTAAAACATATTTGCCAGATGCTGGTATCTGCAGGAAGGCTGGAGGAAAGTCAGTAATGTTTATTTTCCTCTGAAAAGCAGCATAGGAGAATTTTGCATTGTCCAAAAGGACATTTTTCATTGTTAGTATGTTCAGTCATCTTTAATTTAAGATAGTACAACTTATGAAACAAGATTAATAAAAATACTTTGGTACTTTAGTTTTATCTGTGTGTTCTGGAAATTGCTCTTGATTGTTTTAGTCCTCGCAAGCATGATGGTGAGACCTTGATGTACTACTTAAACCAGTATAAAATCCACAGTCATAAAACTTTAAGTAATGCTTACATTACTTTCACTGAGCAAAGTACTCCTGACAGTAGCTGTTTGTGTTGATTTGTTACTATTCATTTATTCTTTCCCCGTGCTTCACATTGCTACCTAATTGTGATGCTGTACTGAGAAAGCAATATCAAAGTAATTTTCCACAACATTAGTTACAATTTTCTTCTGATCTTTCGAGTGAAACAATCCCATCCTGTTGGCTTCTGTGAGCATATAAACCTTGATTACATTTATCTGTTGGAAACTAATGCTTACAAAGTATATGTGCCTGGGATAGCGGGTGTAGAGCCTTTTTTGCTGATTGACAAACATGATGTCTATGTAGGTTTATTTATATAATGCACATCACTCTGAGCAGATATATTAAAGACAGACAGCCATTTAGGGTGGGCAAAACAGATTTCCCAAGCCAATATATTAAATTCAGTAGGTATTCCTGTGGCCGTTAAAGGGACAATAACTTCACCTGTGACAGCCGCTTTCTCGACATCCCTAAAGAGTGCTCTTACTATGGAGAATGCGGGATAAAGTAGGGGTGTGGTTGAGAAGTGGTCTGAATGACAGTCATATACCGTACAGAAATGCAATGCTCTTCTAATGATTCTTTCTGTATAATTATATAAAACTTGGCTTCTGCAGTAATCATGCCATTATTCTTAAATAGACACAGGAAAGGATTTGTTTTGCATAAGTCAAGCACATTTGCACATGCTGCACGCAAAAACTCAATACATGTATCCCCATCCTAATGCTAATGACTCTTGTGTATAAATCTTCTGTCTGTATTAGGATATTAAAGATGCAAAAACTTCACAGTAACTAAATCTGCAGCCACTCTGCTGCATGTGTCCTGGAACCACAAAAGCAACTGGGAAGGGGCTTGTCCAGCTCTGTGGTTAGCAGGAGGCTTCTTCAGCGTTAACTGCATGTGCTCTCTCTGGGTTTACACTGGAGGAGTTGCTAGGGCTAATGAGCACCTTTACAGCCTTGGCCAGGGCCATCACACTTTATGAGGTCACTGAGAGCACAGAGAACTTTAATTTGTGAGAGCTGCATTAGGGTGGCACAAGAGAGACCAAACATCAGCAAGTGAGAGAAAAGTCTAGAAGATACAACCCATCTTGAAAACTCAGCTCTCAGGTGAATTTCAAATGCCTACACAAACCTCTGAGGTGCAGACCAGCCAGTCCATGGGCTGGAGACAGGGCTGTGGTCATGAAGAGCAGGTGGTCAGCTGAGGTCATGAGTATCAGGACCACTGCTTCCAAGTTGCACCAGGGACACAGTGTCTATAGCCATACTACAATATCCATAGCTGTACTTAAGACCATGTGTTCTATGGACTTCAGTCTCAAGAGAAGGGATATTCTAAAATGGTATCTATTTTTCTAGCAGGAGATTTTGCCAAATAAAAACTAGAGGAAGTACTAATATTCCTCTGCACCTATATTCATGTAGCAAGTTTCTCTCTATGTGTTGAATAGGTCTGTGGGAAGAAAAAGTACTGTTTTTTGCCATATTGTTACTGAATTCACAAACCTGTAAGAGTTTCCAGTTAGAACTTTTAAGATTAATATATGTGGACACATACTCATCTGGAAGCTGGTAAAAGGTGGAAAATACATCTCAAAGGATACATGTTGTGAAAGCTCCAAAAAGGTAAAAACAAAGAGTAGAATGGAAATGGTTTTGCACTTAGACTGTATCAGAATTTGAAAGTCAAGTACAAATATAACCAGGCCTGAAACTCAACGGACTGAGATTCTGCAGTGATGGCTGTCCTTACCTAATCTACCAGTTTCTAACATGGTACTGCCATCCTCTTTATTTTCTGCTTTACTAAGGGTGTGATGGAGAGGAGAGGGAGGAAGGAGAGATGACAGTCTGAAGGGCAGGCATGCAAATGCTATTGCAAACCTGACAATGTAAGGGAGCCACAGTGCAGACAGAAATCTTACCATATATTGCAGTAGCCTTACAGTAAATACCAATATCATAGCTTTAGGGAAATTTTCTTAATTGCTTATTCAGAGCACACACACCTTGTTACTCACAAATTACAGTCCTATGCACATCCCCATGTTCACTGTACATTTCCATAATACTATCCTAGTGCACAATGTACTGCTTGTTTGTCATACTGGAAACTTTAACTAGCATTAAATATAATTTCAGAAGTAATTTTCCTACAATTTGCAACTTATTTCTCTTTATAAACTGGAAGCCATTTAATCTGCTTCTCAACTAACAGCATCAGCAGAAATCATGAACAAAAGAATCTGGTGACTGTAGCGGAGGCGAGTGGGCTTGCTGAAACTCTTTTCAAGCAAAAGCAGCACACCGTTACATGTGTAAGGGTAATTCCACCAAGTCAAGAGTGGGTGCAGTCACACCCTCTGAGTCTTCTTTAGCTGAACTTCCCACAGCAGAGAATTTGTCTGTGTGCAGACTAGTTCCCAATGATCTGCAGTTATTGGGATGAAAAGAAAAAGATCCATTTCCTTGTCTGCTGAGGCAAGACACTTATAAGGGAAATGTGGTCTTATGAGTATGATATTCCCTTTTCTGTTGCTTGAAATGGCTGTGGTTTAAACTGTGAATCTGATTATTTTTTTACATTGGAAAGAAGTGGTGGCAATGACTTCATCAGTCTGCTGCTATAGGGGGATCAAACACTGTTCAGGTGTTACAAAGGAAACGCTACATCACACTGCCAGTACAAACCTGTTCAAAAGAAATGTAGTCTAGTGCTGAAAGCAATCACATATAAGCTGTTTTATCACTGGTAATACATAAAGATTGTCTCCTACAATGCTTTTTCCCTGCTTTCATGACTATGCCATATCCTTGGCTGTTTTATGAAAAATTTCCTTTTCTTTTTTTTGCCCATTAAAGCAAATACAGCTCTTAATCTGTATCATCACAGGCCAGCATTTTTAGGACCAGTATTTTCTGTTAACCATCAGCAAGTGCTTCACAGGAGTCAGAACACTTTGGTGTTAGACTGTGGAATTGGGACCCAAAGCTGCTGCAGTTTGTTCCTGTCCTGCTCTACTGCTCATAGATTGTGCTGTATTGTGTTAAATCAGGCAGTTCACCTGCTAAATGTTTCCAATTCCTATTATAAAGGGGGTTCTCTGCAGGGGATTCAAGGTACCTAAGGACTGTGAGATCCTACAACAGAAATGCAAGACTAAACCATATTAACCGTGACATGATCACAAAATCCAGTGCATTACTAGCAGCAGTTATAATCCCACTGCAGTGGTGTACACGCACATCAGATGACTGAACCAGATCCACTGCCCATTTATTTGATGGCATAAAGTCCATGTCACCTAATCCCAAGTGTATTTATCAGCATCAAATCAGAGGGATGGCATGATAGATCACTCACAAATTCTACAGATTTCCCTATCCTCTCTTCTGTGAGCATTTCTTCTCAGATACAGACTGGTTAAAAAAAAGGGTTTGATATTTCTTTTAAGGCCTACTTTTAAAAACTGTCAGAGGTTGACACTTCTTTGTTGTGTCTGGCAAAATAAAAAGTGACCTGCCATCTCAGAGCTGCATTCGTTTATGGTGCTTGGCAACATATCACAGGCAAAATTCAGGTGCACTGTGATATGTCAGAAGACGCTCAGAGTGGCAGCTTTATGAAAGTATATTCCTAGGGAACAAGCCTGGATGCTTTTCAGATTCCCCCCCCAAAACTGCAGAGGCATTACAGAGATGTACAGATGTTGATCAGGAGACTTGCACTTCACCTCAAAGCATTTACTCTAAATGTAAGGTTACACTGAATTTTTAATAGAAAATGTGCCTCCTTCCATATGTCCGCTATCATTCAGTTTGCCTGATTTTTAAAGAGAGAAGCTTAGGTAAGTTTAAAATATTTTTCTGGAATTTCAAAAGTTTATGCAATTTTAAACATGTTTTATAATACATATTTCCATTTCTCAAAGTTATTAATGTTCCCCTAAAAGCTTAAACAAAACTTTCTCTCTCCAGCAATATCATCCTTTTTCATTTAGTAAACATTAATTTTCCTTTCATGATTCTAGTGGAGCTTGAAATTAAAGGTGGCTTTCTTCTCTATTATGGCTTGCTTTATGTATCAGCATCAAATCTGCCAGTTAACTACTGCTTTAGCACCAGTCAAGAGAGCATAAAAAGCTAAATAATTGATCCTGTACAGGCCCTACAAAAGAGCAACTTCTTCTGGACATCTTTATCATTTGCTCCAAATGAATAATCTGCTTTTGAAAGAAAGTGACTGGTTTGGGATCTGTCACCACTTCACAAGCAAGGAGATTAACTGATTTTAATCATATTGTACAGACCTTATGCTACAAGATGCTAGCTCATAGTATCAGTGTAGAAAAGCACTTCAGCGTCAACTAAGTTAAGACTCAGCTGTCAGCCCTGCTCCGATGCCTGAAGCGCTGTGCTGCCTGAGAGTCACAATATTCCACATCTTGTAAAATTAGGTCTTACCTCTGTCCCTTTTAGGTCTCAGCCACTTCAGGAGACCTATGTGGTGACTAAGGGGAAAAATGCCTCTCTTTCCACATCCGCACATCAGGGCAATTCAGACGTGCTCCTTCCCTCTTTTTTCAGAATGACTATCCCCTGGCTGTTCGTATCTACAGAATGGAGCCTTCTGGGGCTTTTGTTCCTGCTATTTTTCTCATAAAACTCTTTGAGCGACTTGGTACATGATGTTTTGCTCTTTGTAGCACATTAGCCAAAAGATCAGTGTTTACAGACTTCACATATCTGTAAATGATGAATGCAGAACATGCTGTACCACTGAGTATGTATGCACATGGACAGGAGAGTTACACAGGTGAGGAAATCAGGGGACATCAAGTCCCTTTATGGAGCAGGGGGAACTGAACAGCCTCAGGAGGGAAAAAAAAACAGGTTGCAAATGAAATTCCTCATTCTTCAAGAAGGCACCTGTGCTCCAGTGCCCTATTCCTTCTCTATTCTAATTCATTTACCTTTCTCCTTCCATTTGGCATAATGATTGGCAGTGCTGAGCTTTCTGTAATGAAGGCACAGATAATGCTTGGACAAACAAAGGCATATTTGGCTACAGAATTATTTTAGGCTTGTATTCACAGCAGTCTTCAGATGGTCTGCATCCCCTGCAGTCAGAGTGGCTGACATGGAAGCAGAGGAGACACACAAATACTTATTCTTGAGGCCAGGAGGACAGAGCATGCAAAAGCCTAGACAGAGGAAACTGGTCATTTGCCCAGTGGCTATCTGAGAGCGGTGGGAGGGGAGACTCCTTTTCTCCAGCACTAGGAAGAGCACAACGGCCACAATCCTACACACCAAATGCTTGTTGCTTTTTTTTTTCCTTGATTTGTTTGACTTGACTTTATTTGTTAATAAGGTTCTGCACAGCTTAATGCCCATAAGTCAAACCACAGGAGAAATTATAGACAGCAATCACTGCTGCTCTGTGTGAGCTGAATGCAGCTTTAATTGGGTCCTCTTAATTGTGCATGCGGCTGCTAGGAAAAACATGATGAAGCTTATCTCATACGAGAAAACAAATTCCTCTCACTACTCCATTGTAAACAAATGAAAAGGCGTGTATTCAAATAGTCACAAAATTAAATGTATACACCTGCAGGTACATACCATTAATTTTATGCCATAGCAAGCAATTCTGTTCTCATTGAGACTTTAATGCAGTTCACTCTAACTGTTCAAAACTCATCTAAAGACTTTGGTGAGAACTTAAGCAGGGCTGGGATACTATTCACATGCCCGAAACAAACATCAGCACCTCAGTCACCAAGTTCACTTAGATACTGTGAACAGCCAAGATTAATAGTGGAAACCAATCAATTTTTTTTATAAGCTATTAAATTGAAACCTGCCCCTCCATTCATTTAGCTCAGGAGATGTTATTACCTTGTAAACAGGAGGCATACTTAAGTCACTACCTAATTAAAATTCCAATTATTCTGCATTTATGAGTTGCTCATTCTCGTGCTATTGAAGGGAATTAAGTCACTCAAGAATGTACAAAGTCAGGTATTGTTTAACACCTATATATTGATGATGTGTTCAGTGCTGCATGTTAAACCAGCTGTGTCACTGCCTGTGCCAGTAACACATTTCACCAATATCTACAGAATGCTTCTTGGGATGATTTATGTTTTGCAGGAGAAAAACAAAATGAACACAGCTTAGCAAGTCATTGTAACAACTATGTTAGGAAAGAAAAGTATGTAAATAGGAGAGAAATAGGAAAAGAAGATGCGTGCAACACACAAAGAAGAATGGTAGGTGGTCTGAGAAACAAAAGTTGAGATAACTTCTTTTCTGTTCTTCACATTTGAAATTATTTAGTGAAAGGAGCTTTGGATTTTTTTTTTTAGAAAAACATCCAGAGAGACTAGTTCTGCTAAATACTTTAAACAGTTTTTAAAATAAAAATAAAAAATGTTACTAAACCCAAAATGTTTAATTAAATTGGAATGTAACAAAAAATTTACTGCAGTTTTATAATTCATCTTAATAGACAATGGGCCTGAAATTAGTATGACTGAAGTTCCCAGGGGTGCTAAAATGGAAACAAGGGAAGTCGTAAGAAAAATGAATATTTACTACAGTAAATTTACAGTAGTTAAAAACTTGGAAAGAATACCTTAAATTTTTAAAAGCACTAAATATTCCTAATGAGCAATAATGATCTAATTATATTATACTTCCATATACAAATCTTTGAGACATAACACATTCTTAAAGTCTATACATTTGCACAGCATATTTTTCCTCTTGCTTGTTTCTAGAGATCAAATTATATATTCGGTATATTCTGATTGTTCTCTGCCTTTTCCTCTAAAGGCACTAGCTTCACTTCTTAATTGAGACCCAGTGGAGATAAGTTCACCATAACATATTTTAATGAACTATGGAAGAGTTACCTTTTACTGCATGATCAAGCTGCATGACAGAGAAAGAGTATCTCCTAGGTGATGTTTCAGTAGACAATAATCAACTAAGACATCTCCTAAAATAATACTACCCACACACAAATGCAGCCCTTTCTCCCCTGCACTTGGACAACACATGAAGCAAGTTAATAAGCCAAAGACGCAGTTCATGAAAGGAGCTCAGTGACACAATTTCTTTCCTCCATGAAATCGCAGATTAGAAATCTGAAACCTACAGTACAGACAAGCGAATTTTACTCTTTTTTCCCTTCAACTTCAAAGGCTGAATTTGATTTACCCTTCGTGTTTGTCTTGAATGTGCTACCACTACAGTCCCTTCCAAGTGTGAAGAAGATTTTCCTTTTTGCTCTGAATGATTTTGAGCAGATCATCAGCAGTACTCTCACTGCACACAGCTGTCATCTCAGCATCTCCTGCCCCCTTTACTTGAGGGCTTTGGGGAGAAAATTCTGCAACATCAGCCTTGCTGTATTTTTACGTTACTTATATATGTGGGTAGGGGAAAAAAATCTGACTTCAAACATCTCACATGACGTAGCCTGGGGAACAGGAGTGAGCTGCCTGCAGCCTCCTTCTCAGGGACACGGCAGACAGCACACTGCCATCCTTCTTCACCTCTCTCATCCAAGCATGCTGCTTCCAGCCCTGTCCCCACCTTGAGCAGTGAAGGCATCCTTCTATCCCTTGATCTTTGTCTACTTTTGTTGCAATTTCATGTTAATTGGATTTCAGATTTCTTAAATTAGGGAGTGTGAGTCAAGCGGTAGCTCCTACTGAGTTCAGAAGGGTGTGTGTATTTACAGGCATTTTTACAGCATTCAGCCACTTTGATCAGAGCCCTCCATGCCACCACAAACAGAGAGTCACTTGATTATAATGAAAGATGTTTCACAAAGAACTGCTGAGGCAGCATTTGAAGAATACAGAATATTTTCATGTTCATTAATGAAACGTTTCTGAGTTTCGGTCCTTTAGGCAACCAACCGTTGATGCTGTAAAAACATTCAATTGAAGGGCAAATTGTTAATATTGCAAGAGAAACTCTATTTGCTGGGAAAGCATCTCTAATTAGCAAGACAAACCATCTTCTTGTAGTCATTTAGAGGAATCAGAAGCAAGCACAGCAACAGTGGTCTTGATAGTGGCAAAATATTCATCATCTCCTATCTCAATGGAAAATGTGCAGTTAGGGGTTTACCTTGGAAAAACGGAGTTCTGTTTCCTGGCTGTGACTTTTCTCTCTGAACAAAGCACTCATTAGATCTGTTGTATGTAATGACTGCATTTCCTTAGCCTAGTTACATGAATCTGTCTCTATTTCTACTGTCAAGGAAGCTGAAAGATTCTTTGGCAGGAATTTCACAAAACAAAGATATCTTGAATGCACAGATGTTTGGGTTGCTGTTTCCATCTTCTCCACAGCTATAGCTCAGCCGCAGGGCACCTGTAGAGGAAATGGGAACCCAGGTGTAGGTGGCCAAGTGCATTTTTTAGATACAGTCTGGGGCAACACACAAGTTGTTTCTCTGACAATGTTCCTGTCACAAGGAAGAGAAAATTGGTATAGACCAATAAATACAAACTTCACAGTCAAAGCAGACTCACTGCTAAAAAGCAGATCACAGTCACGGGGTAGGAAAGATTGACTCCTGTTAGGACTGCTGCCACAGACAAAACCAGTGTGCCACCGCAAGCTGAAAAGAAACATGGTCTGATAGTATCATGGGCAGAAAGCATCACAGCATCCTGTTGCTGTAGTACAGCATTGAGCACAGCGTTCATATTGCCGTGGTGTTTCGCTGTAGGCAGTACGCCTTACATCATGACGTAAGGCCCATGAAAGCCTGTCTAGCCAAAGCTAGACCTAACAGCTCAGAGCCACCAGAGGGTGGTGGCCAGGTCAGGCAGAAAACGTGTGCAAAACATATGGGAACAGCTCCATACTACATTTTCAAGCTTTGTTATCTCTCCATGCTATTTTAATTTATGGAGTTAAAGCATCCCCACTCCCTTACCAGCAGACCTAGGTAGTGCCTAATGAGTTCACTGAAGAGAGCTGATTGATTTAACTGGTTCCTTTTCTCTGCAACAGGTTTAATAATTGTGCAATTCTCTGGGCAAGATCAGGTCCTAAAGATGATAGGGGTTTTGTCTCTCAGTGCAGAAGTAGTAATAAAAACAGACTGGAAGTCTCTCCATCCTCACGGTGGGCCACTGTGGTGTCAGTGCCAAATATAACTTGACAAGACAGCCGATACCAGCAGGATTCTCAGAGGCAGTGAAGGTGATACAAGATGTTTCTTCATATCAAATCTATCCTGTAGGTTATTTATACTACAGGGGAAAAAACCGCAAACTTTTCTAGTTTTGCTCTTTGCATTTCCTGAACTTAATACATTGCAGTTTGTTTTTTAACAATGAATGCTAAAAAGCATTTTGCAGTTAGCACGTTTCTCAGGAAGGCTGTATCATGACTGCTGTCTGTAAATGCCAAATAGCTTGTGTCACTGGCTGGCCCTGATAAATCAGAGTTTAAAACAAATACCACTCAAGCTTATCTACAGGTACTACTGCTTATATTCAATCAATACCTTGGGGCTGTACCATCTGACATGCTCTCTGCAGTCCAGGGAAAGCTTTCCCACCAGACCAGCCAGCAAACGATCACTAGTCTTCAGCTAAGTAATTTGAGAAGTGTGGTTTCAACCAAAAATAATCTTTCTAAAGGAAAGTATTTGAAACGTAAATTTTGCAAAATTTTATTTCTTAGGAGGGGAAAAAAAAAAACGGGGGTTAAAACACATCCTAAATCAGAATGAAACATTCTGGATTAAACAAAATAATCCATGCTGAAAGGTAAGCAACTTTACAGCAGGAAAGAAAAACAAAAAAAAAAAAAGAAAAAAAAAATCAATTTATTCTTTTCCCAACTTTTAGAAATTTAGCTACCAATTTAAAAATGTTGATGTAGCCTGCTTAAGTAGCATTTCAATGGAAATCTTATATTTACAACATAAACCACCTCTCTCTTCTAGACGTGGCATTATACAGCTTGATCTCCTGCTGTGTTGAGCTCTCATCTCTGCTTTCTGTGATGCATGAGCAATGAGAGTCTGTTGGGGACCCACCTGATATGAAGTGAGAGATGTAAAAAATGTGACTTACTTTTAGTTAAGGAATTTTATCAAGGTAAATCCCTTCCTCAAGCATTCTACTCCTAAACAAAGCAATTACTGCCAAAGAATGTCTTTTTTTTTTTTTTTCCATAAAACTTACATACCAAAAACCCATCTCACGCCCAAGAACCATCATCTATGTTGCAGGATAACCTACCTGCCACTGCACCACTGCTGAGGACCACCTTCCCATCAATGCCCATTTTCAAAAGCTGAAAGCAAATTCCTGCATATGTGCATATACAAAAATTAATGACCTCCAACATAAAACTTCAAAATGTTTATCCAGAGCTTTATAGAGAAACTAATTTTTTTTTAAGTGCCACACAAATGTCTTGAACTCAAAAGATTATTAACATGGTATGCTAATGAAATTTGCATTTAATAAGATATCTATCCGTTCAAACTCTCTGTACCTTTCTGTCAACACAGTATATTGCAGAAATGAACCATTGAGACAGCAGTTTAATCTGATATAAAATCAAATGATCCATGTTAACAAGACAATTAAATAGAAACTGTCAGAAACTAAAGAAAAAATTATCAGAAGTTCACCAGGTATAAACTGGTTTTGAATAACATGAGAGCATGATTACACAGTATGCAAACTGAAAGCTGTTACTGTGATCAGAATAATATGGGTAGTAAATCAGACATCAATTTTGTTATGAAAGAAAAGTCTAGCTCAGGTGCTTCAAAAAAGAAAACTGCAAATTACACGCTGTTTACGTTGGCCTGTTTAAAATTACTAGAGAACACATCACAAGAAGATTACCATTTGGAAAGGTTATTTTAAGGTAGTAAAATTATGACATCTGCTTTTCTGCTGGACATGGCAAACGAAATGATGCACCATATCTGTTACATAGCGTTTTGGTAGATACTATTTTCTGCAACAAAACATTACCATGCAATGAGTACAAATCACAGGAATTAAACGTTACGCTTAAAATTCAACAGCTTCTAGCTAGGAATACTGTTTACCTACAGACTGAAGAAGCAACATAGGGATTTCTCCCCAGCAAAATTTTATTCTAGAGGCAATGCATGAACAGTCTTGTACAGCTCTCTCAGAGGCACACTTTTCAACTTTACTTTTGCAAAAACAGCCCAGATGTTGGATGCTCGGAAACACTGTGGAGCTGATCTGTGCGCACAGCTCTGGCATCCCTGTTTCTGCCTCTCCACAACCACTTTAGTGCTGTAGCTATCAACAGGTCAGTGTGATCTGTGGATCCCTGACATCCATGGATTGCTTTTAAGGTAACTAAAAGGTCCAAAAAAAAAGGTAAGAAAAGTATGTTTACAATCAGAAAATTTCAACATAAAGAGGTCAATATGTCCACAGAATAATTTTAGAGGCTAACAGACTTAATGAAGGTTGAAACTACTGTTTTAAGGATATAATTGCCAGAAATGCACCTGAATCTGTGCATTTGGTTTGAACTACAGAACAGAAATGATCTCTCCAAAAGGAGACAAGTAAAACACAGTCCTTCCTGGGTATGTAATACTAGGAGTGGTCCACACCAGATACAAATAACCACACAGCTGAAAAGTTGCCTATCTCACTGGGCCAGCAGAGGAGCAGGGTCAGCAGTAAATGTGCATGCACTAAATGGCCCTTTTTTCAGCCTCACTCAACTTTAAGAGAAAAAAAACAACACCCAGTACCACATTTCTTCAGAAGCCACACAATATTTGTTTTGTCTTTATTCAGGTAACTTTTGAGGATGACTGCTCGTGTAGCTTTTCTCTTCCCCTCCCCATGGTTACCTGTACTGCCTATCCATCACGCCAGGAGTGAGCAGTGCTGGGTACAATTCCATGGGGGCCAGACACAGAGAAGCAGCACATCAGATACATGCCAGCTGTTCACTGCAGCCACATTTAACCCTCCTTGCAAATATAAATCTTTCAGATCTTTTCTAACATTTATTTATATATCTGAAGCAACAGAAAGCGAAAGATATATCTGGGGAAATAATCAAAGCTTCAGAATCAGCAGTTTCATTTAAAATTCAGCTTCCCCAGAAAAGGATGCAGAAGTAAAGCACATAGCCTCTGCTACAGCTGATGGCAGCCCCATCCTGTAGGCTCCAGTTTGGTTCAGCCACTGTCCCTCTGCCCAGAAAACAGTGCAAGCTCTTACGGAGGTGAGCGTGCCTGAACAGGGATGGTATCTAGCAATCCTACAGACAAGTGAGAGCCTTCCCACTTCAACACCCAAAGGCATCAGTTCTTTCAACCTTTTGGTGCACTGGGCGCACGGATCTTTCTAGGATTGCTTTATCTACTCCTACACATAAATAGCTAATTTCCTCAATGATTATGTTGGTTCCTAATGCAAGTGAAGATTCATGTACATAAGTGCTTTAAAAATAGGTTTAGAAAATGCAGTTCAAAGACCACTGAAGTCACTAGGCACTTTTTCATTGACTTGCTTTGGATTGTGTCCCAAGTACTTATCAGTTCCTTCAGCCTCTGTGCTTCAATAGAGTTGAACTCAGCTTACTAAAGATGATACTCTGTTTTTTTCCTATTACTGGTTAAAATTCATATTCACAGTGCAGCACTTTGAATTAGAGGTTTTCCCCAGATGCTTCTGATGCTTATCCTCCTTTGTTAAAGAGAATCCTACTTCATATAACAGAGCTGGTAGCCTCTATTCAAAATCTACCATGCTGCAAAGAATGATGTTGTCAGACAGACTGATCTTTCTCCAATAGCTTTTGCAGCACTTTTGTTATAAAGATGTTAAAGATAACATGGAAGAGAAAAGGAACAGATTTAGAGTCCTGGGATAACAAAATACAAAGCGTGACAAAGAATCATAATACTGATACTTGTAATTGAAAGAGCTACTGAGAAAGCATATCCTGGGCTTTAGGGAAGAATAAGAGAAACCAGAGTAATGTAGGCTGCTAAAAAAACCAGATTTTTGGGGAAAAATGAGACCAATAATTTTTGAACAAATCTTAATTGTTTTGTTTCATTGTTGTAATTGAGATTTAACTGTGGTAACTGGAAAGAGCATCTGCCCAAGACAGCCTGCCTTCAGGAGTCTGAGCCCCCAGCTCACTATTAAGTTAATCCAGGGAACTATTAAATACAATAAAAGACTGGGAGTAGCGTATATATCATGGGAACAGAGATTCACAGCAGTTATTCTAGCTCTGTAAAATAGGAATGATAATGGACATATTTTAAATGCATTGATATTGAGAGTCCTTAGTAACATTACACTAACTTAACATTATGATGCAGCCTATAAGGCCAAATTGTGTTTGCATGGTCAAGGTTTTTATGTAGATTGTTAGGCGGCGTTTTCCAAAGCAGTAACAACAATAACAAAAGACCTCAATCTCCCAATATTAAAGTTTAACTGGTTACTCAATGGGTAGCAGATTCATGCTAGTGCTAAATACTTTGCAAAACTTCAAATACTGAAGAGTAGAAAGTCACATAAAGAAGAGCTAGTTAAATACATAGGAGACAAAGTACAAGATTTATTATGCAAACTATACGTGTCCAAAGACACCTTATGCAAGAGTGGAAGGTATTTTTCTAACACACATCATCAGTCTTCATGGAAATTGTTCTGTACTCCAACTAAACAGAAAGTACAGGTTGCCTTAACTAATTTTTGTTAGATTTCATATTTCTTGGGGTTATTCCTTTTTTTATTAGAGTGAAAGACAAAAACTAACGAAACAAGAAGCCCCAAGACAGTACGTACTGTTAAATAAAACCTGGATGTCCTCATTGCTGAGTAACTGCCACACTCTTCAGCATGCACCGAGCTGCAATACCCAGAGAAGGGTTCTTGGAGCATGGTGATGGGCTGTTGAATGGCTGAATGCATTACAGTGTGCAACCAACTCTTTCACATTCACTCCTGCCATGTTTCTTTCTCTTTGCTACACATAATGAACAAGTTTAAAAGGATCAAACCACTGAGTGGATAATGTATCTGGTGGGCTCTCTCCAAGTGTCTTTTTCTTGCTTTCTACCTTTGTACACGTTAAAAATGCAGGAGAGAGGAAAACTGCTAGTGACACTTCAGACTTTGCTGGCTTTCCTACATTACCACAAGTGTAAGAAGCCACTCTGAATGGCACAGGAAAGTAGTTGTGGCAATTAAAAGGGCCAAAGTAAGCAGAGTCTAACTTGTAATTTTTAAGTGAAGTCTCCTAACACAAATTCTGTATTTTGGGGACTTTTTTTGCACAAAGTATTGTAGCTTGCAGAAGCCTTATAATGAAACACCTACCATAGTGAATAGCATGTCCCAGAGTTGAGGATTAGGTGATATTATTCCTGTAATAGCATTTTCCTGCTAATTGTCACTAAAATGACAGCAGCCCCTGTCAATAGAAGCATAGGAATTGCCATGGTGGCTCAGATCTGCAGCCCCTCTATCCATAAAAACATCCTGTCTTTAGCAATAGACAGCATGATATGATTTAGAGAAAAACACAAGGTAGCATGCTATGGGATAAACGACTATCAGGTAAAGTTTCTTCAGTATTCTCATTAGTAAAACATAGGTTATGCCCTAACCCAGGAGCATTCATATTTCTTACCACGCTCCTCTTAGTTTGGCAAAGAAGCTCAATTTTTTTTAACTTCTCACTGTAAATTTCTCTTTCTTGACTCCCAGCCTCGTAATTCAGAAGTCATACAGCAGGATGCTTCTCCTCGCTCTTCATTAGAATTTATTTGCAGCATCATGGTCATGCCCAGAGCCGCTTATGGTTATTGCATGGTTAGAACTTCAGTGAGGGCAAAGACCAGAAATTGATGAATTCAGACAGAACAGAAATGTGTAACATGGTGATGCAGAAAGTGAAATGCATAGAGAAGACTCTTTCCTACAGCCTCAAGCTTTGGGATCAGTTCAAGAAATCCTGGAATTCACAAGACAAAAACAATGGTAGTGGGAATTGCACCTGAATTCAGTGGTAGGTCTTACCAACCTTAGGAGAACAAGCCAAATCTTTAGGCAGGGCTATCAAGAAAGATGTGAGCTACAGCAGCTTTCCTAGGTAGCTTCCCAGTAGCAAGGGATCCAGAAGGAACAATGAACCACTGTTGCTGCAACAGCAGGATCCTGGCCTGTCACTCTGTAAGTATAATGTGCAAGGAAAGAGCATATTGAGGCGGCAGAGGAATGGAGATGGGTGACATAAGAAAAGCAGCTCTCAAAATTTGTCTCATCAAGGCTCAAAATAATGTCTGTCCATAGGTTAGGTCACAGATGCGTTCTGCCTTCACTTGTATGCTGAAATAATTTAATATTTGGCATTTTTGTTCCTTTATGCTCACAAAACCGAGTGACTGTTCGGAAAACTTACACCATAACTTTTGCATTATTGTCTCTACTGCAAGAGCAAGACAAAAACAAGCTCTGAAAGCAGTACACTGCAATATCAGGTAATTATATCGCAATACACTCAAGCTCTTTCAAATAATTACTTAGTCAAACATCTGCTGCAAATTAATATTGGGCCAAACTTGTCTCTTGGGTAATTCAATGGACTTCAGTACCATTAGGCAAGGGATGATCTGTTCCAACACATTTGCTATCTGTGGATAATATACTCTGGTTTAGAGATTCTTCCTTGCATTGCTCTAGCCTGAAATCCTCTTGCAGTGCCGTTGTTATTTACTAGCTTCTGCTGATGCATCCATTTTTTCTGGCTTAACTCAAGACGATTCAAAATTCACACACTGCCAAGGAAATGAATTTATTCAATAAGCCCTGCAATATCAACTCTTACTAATTCTGTAATGCTGGAATAAACAAAGTCAGAAATTATGCTTGGCTTTCTAGCCATCAATAAAACCTGATAAATCTGTAAGGACTCATAAATTCCACTGTACAAAAACGGTTATTGTGGCAACTCTTAACTTGGAAAATTCAAATCACATTTTAACCAAACAACAAATGAAGTTAATATGTATTGACTGCATTAACAATTCATAAATGCACAGAAAAGAAATAAACAGTCTTTATAGTGTTGCCACGTCTTTGAGGCATTGATTAAACTCTGTAGATGCCAGTCTGTCACTCTAGCAGCTATTCAGTAAGTCCAATGTTTGTCCATCAACGTCTTTTGTCATTGGTCTGACTGTCCTGCTCCTGCTCAGGTTGGCAGCTATTTCAAAAAATGAACTGTCACCATGGGATAATCAATTAATCAAGTATGAATTGCTTGACCGAGTCTTCTAATGAATGTTAACATGTAAACACTTGTCAGACATTTTGCAGACCAGAGGGTTTGTGTGGTTGTATTCATGTCTGGGAAGCTGACTGGCAGCAGAGCCTGTAAGCACAGACCTATCTCATTGTGTTAATAATGCACATTGCTTGCAAGGATTTCTTTAAAATAGATTAGCTACAACCATAGTGATTTTATTGATTTTACAATATTTTCCCCTTCTACGGAAATTGTGGTGAATCTTTGCAGAAAGAAGCTGGAACCTTACAGGAGTGGGGCGAGTATACATCGTCTCACACCCTGGTGTGAAAGGTTAATGCATTTTCATGAGCCATTACCCTCCTCTCACACACAAAAGCAATTTATAACCAAACCCTATGATTACAATACTGCTTAGCAACACCCCAAAAGTTCTATTGCCATTTCAGTGATAAGCCTCATTCTTAGGGATTACATTTCTTAAATTAATATTAAAACTATGCAGCAGTTCTCTGTGAAGATGTACATTAATTATTTTGTATAAATACAGTGGCGTAAATTGCTGTGACTGTTACTTACTGAAGAGTGGAGGATAAGTATTTCAGTAAGCAGTATTAATTATCTGCTAAGCTACATGGGATCCTGAGGCACACTAAACTATTAATCCCTAAACTTATACCTGAACCTTTAAATAAATCATTTTATTACATAAACTGGCAAACAGAATGGGTTAAAGACTTTTTTTAGACAAACAAAAGCATTTTATTTCTAAGATGACCGGATTTCAACAACAAAACACTAGATTTTGTCTCTTAGAAGTTTTGTTTCTTTTTTTTCCCACTGAAACATCTAAAAAAAGCCACTAAAAAAATTCAATACAACATTATTTTTATATATACAAATACAATAATTTGACATATAAATACACATTTTTTTAGAGCACTCTTCCCACTCTAAACAAAACTACACTTTTTTTAAAGCCAGAACACTTATTTAGGTGAAAGATTATAGATTTAAGAGTCCAGCTTTAGCTAGGCTGGTTGTAAATTCAGAGCCTCTATTTATAATTATGAGCTTCACGGTGCCAGTTTGTAAGCAGAACTCCCCTCTGGTTAACATGGGGAGGTGTGCTGGAGACTGCCTGGGTGACACAGCCAAGCAGCAGTAAGACTTTGCATACAGAAAAGGTTTTACAATATGTCCTTTTTTTAAAATTCAAAATCACGATTTATGGACAGGAACTATCTTTTACATTTTCTTTTAAAATTGCCTCTGCTTTGAGTGCATTTTTGAAAATGCATGAAGCTAATTTAAACATGCAAATGTCATTCTGTGCCTCTATGGCACATGTCAGCGTGTGCATGCCTGCAGGAAAGGGCACCCATTAGGTATATGAACACGCAGGATGGATTCCCTTCTGGTGCTGGCACAGACGAGTTAAGCATATCGGAATGTGTACAACCCACAGTATGCACATTAATTTGGAAGATCTGACATTTATGAACTTGGATTAAACTGCTTCTCATGATTACAGATTCATGTTTCTGGATGACTTTACTGGGGTGTCTCGGATGGAACCCTATGGGACCATTTTGTGAGGCACCAGAAGGGTAGCAGCATGCCGTGTATGGTTAGCCTCAGACTTCTCGGAATCTGAGTAAATGAGACACAGCAATCGTTCTAGAAAAATGCCACTTTAATTATAATAATTGTTATTTAGCAAACTCCATTTATGAAGGTGGCATACAGTACTGCAGAATCACATGCATAGGGCTCTTTCTAGTACCAAGGACTGAAGTAACACTGCATGGGGCAAAAAGCAAGGTTGCTTATAGTTTCATTCACAGACATTCACAATCTAGTAACTCTGAAGAACTCTAACTGCAGAAATGGCCATAGAGGCAGGTTTACAGATCCACATGTGTGATAAATAGGATGGGAAATGTATACAAAGTCTATTACAATTTTTAAAATTAAAAAAAAATATTAAAATCTTTCTTTCTACCTTGTAGTCTTATGATTGCTTGTTAGTGACCAAGTATTTTAAATTTACTTTTGTGAAAATAACATATTTTTCAATAATAGATCTGAGATCAAGACTAGAGTTCAGTTTAGAAAGTTAATCCCAATCATATCCATGCTTCTGTCTCACTACCAGAGATCGCACAGTTGTCTACAGAACTGTTACAAATAAAAATAACTTTTCTCCCTAGGTCATAATAAGTCAAACTCAGTTCCTCCAGCTACTTCACCCTCCTAGATATACCGTTTTTCACCAAGGTTAGCTGCTTGAACCAGCCCAGTTCCCAGTTGCAAAATAATCATGTAACAGAACTAAGGCAGTGGCAGTCTGGACTCAGCCCAACTATGTCTGGGGGTTAGTTTAAACTTGCCTTAATTTAAGCCACCAATAAAGGTGCTTTGAGCTGAGATTAGTGATTTAACATGGAAACACCTGACACAATAAAAAAAAAAATGGATAAAGGGTAGCAGCATCTTAAAATGCCACAGTCTCTACTACTTATTAACTGGCAACTTACTTTCCGGAGACTTTAGAGATGAAACACTGCAGTGAGTACATGGATTATTCTGTTCTGAAATGAAGCCATATGTTCTTTTATGCCTCCCAAATCACATAGTGTTATTAATCTAATACAAAAAGCATCAAGGAATTAAAATGGCATCTAAGATAGTGCAATATCATGCTATATTTACCATGCTGCATGCTTTTAAAAGCATAAATATAGCACTGAAAATATGCTTCCCATTGTTTTAATGCTAGTTATCCTATATATTTCAATTTTTGCTACCTTAGTGTAATAGAATATTTACTTACAAATACATTCTTTCATTTATTGCAAATATCTGAAATCAGTTTCCAGAAAGAGATTAAACTTATAAACCTTGAGCTTTATTAACTTTCAGGTTTCCAAAGCTTGAAGTTAGATCAGCCAATGTACAGATATTTTGTTTTAATCAAAATTGATTTTTTAATATTATCGCCACTTCTCTTGATTTTCTGGAACTGCATGATAGGGCAAAACAGCATGTTTCATTCATTCCTTAAATTATGGTTCCTAATGTGAGTGCTTCTTCCAAATATCCACGAAATTAAAATATATGTGAAGTAGTAGTTATTTTTTCAGGAAAGAGAAATGCCTTTGGAGAAGCAAGCAAGAAAATCCCACCCAGGTTGCATAAAATGCTCTCTACCTGTGCCCTCTTGAGCATGTTCTTCAGAATAAAATGAAAAAGAGAAAGGAGGCGTTCAATTGTAACAAAAATGTATCCGTTAACACAGCTATCAAGTTTAGTTTCCTTAATGTCATGGAGTTTGATTCTCATTTATGCTTTTCCACTATAATTTATACCCTGGGAAATACCAGGGTATGAATATATTTTGCTAGAAAGCATAGATGGGCATTAATGTAACCAAAAATAAGGCTCACATAATGTCTTTTTTTTTTTTTCATAGAACAGCCTGGAATCTTCAGACATTACTTACAGGTTTTATTTAAGGAGTAGACGTTTTTTCTACTTCTTTGGATTTAACAAAGTCAGTGGAATCCTTTACATAAATGTAAAGGACTGGAAAGCCATTCCTTAAATTTATGAAGCATGGGGTCTCCCCACATGGGATTCTCAGTCCTTTCAAATTCCGTGATGGCATTTCTGGGTTGATAACAATTATTTTATAGTATCATTCAGGTTTGTTTCCAAGCCTATTTAAGTTTGCAGTAACTGGATAGCTAAAAAATAAATTCAAACAAAGGCAAATTGTAGCAAATACATTAAATGTTTGACTTCAGTGGAACTACATTGCTGTGTATTAGCATATAATTTAGTCCACTGCCCCTCTCTTGCTCTAACAAGGCATCACCACACGTTTTCCTGTCCCATCAAGGGTTTACTCGTTTCCAAGTGGTCCATAGCCTGAACAGATGTATTCAGCAAAGCCAACCGAGCACGAGGTCTTAATAAAAGATGGCCAGATTAAATGTGCATGAAAACTATGTTGCACTGATACCTGAGAGTACCATCTATTTTCAGCAGCACTTACTTTCATTTACCAAAGATAAATGAAGTCTCTGACACATGCTCTGTTGCCATCATAACGATTTTTCTTAACCTTTTGCCAAAAGCACCTGGGGCTGGGAGCTCCCTACTACCTACCACTGACATGTCGGCTGCATATACTCTAGATGAGCCATTCCAACATCACCTTTGAGGCATCAGCCCACTAGGAGCTGCCTGGGAGGTTATTGCCTGTCAGCCTCCTGCATTTTCTTATCCAACAAAGACTTGACTTTGGGGAACCTGTGAGGTGTATTTCATATGGCTTCAAATCCATTTCCGTACCTTCTAAAGTGCTTTATCCACAGCACATCTATGATTATCTAACACTAGACTGCAGGGAAAGACTTTGCCTGAAGCATTAATTTTGCAAACGCAGTCATACATGCCAAACCTTAATCGTGTGCCTACTCCTGTGGAAATCAGTCATTCACAATGTGAATATTTGTTTTCTACTTAATACGCTATGGAGTGATATAACAAGGACAGAAAAGCATCTCTGTGTAAGCAGAGTAAGGATTGTGAGAAACCGAAGCAAAGAAACAATAGCTACACTTCTCCCTTCCTCCCTCATTGCAATAGTTTTTTCTCTCTCTCCTGTGCTGTTCGTGTGTATTTCAGCTTCTAGTCTTCTAAAGCTCTTTTTAATTCAGTGTTCTAATTTAAAAACGCTGGCTGAAGATATAAAGAAGCTATAACATCAACATTTTGAAGGCTGTTTGAACACACAGTATCAATTTACAAGATTTTTTAATGCTTTTGTATTTATTTGGTTAGTCTATGGTTAAATGGTTTTTCTCAAGTAATCTCTAATATTTTTTCTGAGGGCAGAACACTTATTTAATGAAAAATAATATAAGAACTACTCATATAATCACCTGACTGCAGGAGCAAGGGATTTGGGATAAAAACCTCATGGCTCAAGCAATTTTAAAAAACAGTATTTTAAATATGACAGCTAGGAATAATTTATTATTATTATAACCACCTTCCTCAGAGGCCAACTTGAGCTCTATCATGGAGCACAGTTTGCTGAGGCCTTGAGCACACAGAGAAGCGCTGGGTGCTTCACAGTGCAGTGAGCTCGCATGGGGCAATGGTGGCCCCACCAGGGGAAGGGGCAGCACAGATGCAGGAAGGATGCGCAGACTGGACCAGTTCTTATAGATTTGAGATTCTGCTGTGTAGTGGGTCTGGCTGAGCTGGTTTTCCCCATAGCAGCCCTCATGGTGCAGTGTTTTGTTCTGGGAGCTAGAAGGGTGTTGATGACAGACCCGTGTTGTGACTGCTCCTGAGCAGGGCTCGCACAGCACCAGGGCTCTTCCCAACATCCCCCCTTAGTGGGATGGGGTGGGCAAGATCTTGGGAGGGGACACAACCAGGACAGCTGACCAGAACCGACCAAAGGGATATTCCAGACCATGTGACGTCAGCTCAACTATAAAGCTAGGGAAAAGGAGGAGGAAGGGGGGGGTGGGCATTCCCTTGTCCTCCAGAGCAACCGCTACGCGTCTTGGAGCCCTGCTTCCCAGGGAGGGGCCAGACTTCCCTACTGATGGGAAGCAGAGAATAAATCTTTG
>JAVSBS010023804.1:17299-35362 GCA_033124195.1 Coracias cyanogaster | reverse complement strand
TTCCCCAGCAACAGCAGGACAGAACAAGTATATTGGATGGGACAAGGGTAATACTGGTAATGGATTTGATTGCTTATCCTATTGGGAGTCTGTCATAGTTTGGCCACGTACCCTTGTGGAATGTATCACATACTGCTGGTACACCTCCCTGGTATTTGCTGGGGTGGTTTGTGCATGGCCATGGTGATATCTGGGGTATGGTTGGTCTCCCCCTCGCCTGTTAAGGTGATCGCCTGGTTTCTTTTCCCTTCCATTATTGAGTTTGTAGTTAAGTTCGTTTTTCCTTTTGTTACATCACCCGCGGTGAGTGTGTTTCTCTCTTCTGTTGCCGGCCATGTAGTGTCATTTCTGTGCCCCATGGGGATAGATAAAATCTATATCTGCTTATGCATGTGCCTCTTGGTGGTGGTGGCATTTTCTGTGCTGGGTAATTGGCAAAACACCACATCATGACTTGAATGACTATTTCCAAACGTGAACAAGATAACTGAACAGAAAGCAAAATTGATTTGTCTCTTTTGCTGCTATTTGCGTGCACTGGTAACAATGACACGTTTGGTCACCTTCTATTCAATGATAGTCCTGAAGTGCAAGTATTTTTTTTTCAGGCAGAAATTCCTAATTAAGATCTGTTTTGCAATGCTTATATACCCGAACATGCCATCTTCATCCTCCAAAATATCCTGAAAGTCCAAACTTACTGGCAGTAGGTATATATGTAGTATGTAGGTAGTACTAGAGACAGTAAGACAAAAGGTTTTGAGCTGTCTTGCAGGCACTCTTCAATCTCAGATAATTTACTGAATTTCTTTGAGCCACGTTGCACGCCATCTGAAATATCAGGTCAGGCCGCTGTAATTTTTTGTTGCTATTCTTCATTTCTGTGGCCTTTGTCATTCGAGATTTATTACTTGGTATTATGAAAGTTTCAGAAGGAAGCAGTTCAAATAATTTCAAACTTCTGATTTTCAAACTGTTTGATTTTTGAGTCTCCCTGCTATCTACTGAACTGTGCTGGCAAACTTTTCACTCTCCCTCGTCAATATTTGTCATTCTGTATTTGTTAAATCTAATGCCTACTGGGACTTTTAAGATATATCAGTCCTCACTCCCTACCCCTTGCCCACTGCCCCCACCCCATTCCCCTCTTCATTACAGTCACCATGACAAATGAACAGTGGGCAAACAATGAAGGGACAATGAGTTAAAATAATACATTTTATTGCCAAGTAGCATTTAGGCTGACATAGTAAAGGGTTTTTCAGAGAACCAAAATGCATACTTCTATTCAGATAATGACCTCTCCTGTACTTCTAAATCCAAGAAGGTAGCAGATAATCCTTACTCTCCATTTCCTGGGGAGTCTCTCTTTACTTGCTTCATTCTCCTTACAGTGTTCATTTAAAGTGACTTCAAATTCAGGAAATCATACTCTGTACTTCAAAATCTGAGGAAAAAAGACTTCCCAAGCTTCCATTTAAATCTTTATTTTTCTCTATGATATCTCAGTCTTCCAACTTTTTAATACCAAGACAAAGCTTGCAAACAGATCCAAAGCACTGAACTTAGATTTATTTCAAGTTTACAAAGTAATTTTATACCAGTAACTTGAAAAAAACCAAGTCAAATACAAAACTTTCATCAAATAAGTGTTTCAGAACAATTTTACTTCACTCATTTTATTATGTAGCAGATACTGTACAAAACTGCCACAGAAACAGTGGTACTGAAGTCTTATGCATCTTATACTATTTTGGGTTAAACTCAAGCACTGAATAGTCAGAGCACTTTAAGTATGTTAAACAATCTGGACAGATAATAGCACATCCCAAGTGCCGAAGTATCTGCCTATTTTATACACAATTTTTAAACCACTTCATGAAGTTGCATGAATTCCAACTGGCATCACAATTTATTTCAAAAGATACTTATTGCAGAGTACCTTTTCCACATAAATATACAAGAAAAAAATATTATTCCTAGGATTGTGGAAAATGACTAGCATATCAAAGCTTAAGTCTTGGTTCCAGTGATGTCAGCAGGATTTTTGCCATTTTTTCTATTAGAGAAAAGGTGTAAAGGCAGCTCAGATTTACAAAATAGCTCTTCAAAAAATATTTCCATGAGGCACACGTGCAATATGAAGGTAATTTATCATAAATATCAAAATTACAACCTTTAGTACTATTCCATATGAAAGTCACAGATACACAGCAGTAAAAGCAAACCAGAACAGAGAGGAGAGCACCACTTAAACTTTGCTGAGTTCCTTCTTAAGGTTATGTAACTTGTGTTCTGGGACAAAGACATCAATACTTTCTTCTTGGCATTACTTTCCCAGGTAAATGTATGGTATCATGTTTTTAACCAATCTAATAAAATGCATTTCAAAATAAATGTTTCCATGCATGTGACTTGTTTCATAACTACAGATATGATTTAGAGATGCGTAACATATAGATCTATAAAAATGTTTTAATATTCATGTAGTTAAAGAGGTTTAGGAATGAGAATTACAACTTCTGAGTATGAACAGATTCAGTAATAATTAGTCTCACCTTGAGAAGCTGAAGATTACCTGGGTTTTCTTATTAAAAGCAGTGGCAGAATAATTGACTGCTGAAGTGCATCTCACTGAGGTTCACATTCTTACGGTAAAGCCATAATATGATAAAAATTCTAAAGAGCTGAACTAAATATAATGCTATTAAAACTTCTTAAGTTTTACATTTCAAATCAGAGGTGCGAATGTGAAGTTTTAGCTATAGTCATGTGAAACTGCATGAAAACTTAATAGGCTTGAGCTTTGTTCTATTTATTATCAACTAAATCACTTTTTCTGTAACATTAGGTCTACCTATGGCATACCACCTGCATGTGCTCTGGTGTATGTGCACCTAACTTTATACTCTCAGCTTGCTGGACATGTTTGCCAGCTCCAGAGCCTACCTTTGCAGTACAACTATGTACATTCTCCCTAAGGGGTGTTACTAGCTTGAAAACAGTGTTATATTACCACAGCTCTGAGTTTTAAAACCAAAATTAGCCTTTGTCCAGTCACATTGAGCTGGCACTTGTCTGCAAGCACTGGAATGCACTCCTCATGCTGAAAAGATTGAAAAATTACATTCCTGGAAAGATATCGAGCAACTTATTTCTTCAGATGAACTTAGCAAAGCAGTACACCTTTAGAATCAAGCATTAACTTGCTTAAGACATTAAGGGCAAACTTATTACACTACGTTTATTTTTCATTTCTGTTCACAAAATATTAGACAAAAAAAGGTAAAACAAATCTAAACCACTACATGCAAATTAAAAGCCTGAACACTCTTAAGGGCTGAGAATCCTGACAACTGTTTTTTACCTGAAGCATATGCATTTCAAACATTTAGAAATACTTAAGTCTGCATTTTTGTGTGTGTGAAAAAACAAGCTCCTACAAAAATAGGCAGTAACAGCATGCACTTTTTCAAGACACTTTGGGGGACAGGTACGGCCTGTGAATTTGCTGCTCATGGTTCACCAGCTGTTCAGGATGAAATGTAGCCACAGAATGCTTCACAGTTAAGGCTCAGTGATAACTGTAAGTGAATCTAAACATGGATAGCTGCCTTCCGCTTTCTTGGCAACAAATCTCACAATACACTGTAGGCAGCTGGCCAAAAAATATATCAACAACAGATGACAAGTTTTCTGCTAGACCTGTTTCTTCATTATGCTAAGTCCCTCTTAGCAGCAGCCTCTGATGCTGTATAGAGGACTCAACTCTAATGCTATATGTAGGCAGCCAGAAGGAACAATAAGTAGAGTGCATCAATGTCAGAGTTACTAAGGTTACTAATTCAAAAAACCTTGTCCTCAGATGAATAGATATTACTCAAATTCAGAGCTGTGCCACCTCTTCTGATGAGACCTACAATCTCCTCTCCCTGAGAACCACTCATCTACCTTAACTCATCACCTGGAAACAATTCACCATATGAGACCACTTTGGTGTCTTTCACTGCTAAAACCCTCATCCCATTTTGCTTATGGCATTTCCCATAAAACAAAGATCTTTCACTGCCAAACAGTTTAGACAGATGATCGTATACATTTTACAAATATTGTTCCAAATTCATAGCATAGTTAAACTTCACACATTCACCTTAAGCTTGTGCAGTACAGAAAAAAATTATAAACCCCCAATAAAACCATGCAAACCCCCCCCGAGAAGACCATCAAGCTATCACATCTAAAGACAAATTAAACCAAGTGGAACACCAAAACAATATATAAAGTTTGAATTTGTTCAACGTCTTGGCAAAGAATTAATTAATTTTCTTACGTTGGTTTTTGGGAGGAAGGCGGTATTTTGTTTGGTTTGTGTTTTTATTTTTACACATCAAATTTGAGATAAAGCTAAGTAAGTCTTAATTCCCCACCTCCCTCAAATCCTGTTTTTTCAGATTCCAAAGGAAGTCTGTGCTCTTAATGGGCATTTAGTGGACATATTAATACTTAGTCTAAATTTTATATTTCCTTCCATGTAGAAGAGTAACTCAAATTCCCAAATTTACCACATTAACACAAAAGTGAATTAATAAAATATGAATACACTTTTAAGAATATTCCTAGTGTCTTTAACAAAGACTGTTTCTGGTCTATTTTAAGTTGTGTGAGATATGCCAAAATAAATCTTTGAGATATATCATTGCTCTCAGTACCCTCAAAATTATTTCTGATTACCAGTTCTCTCACTTTAAAGACATCAATGAAATCTACACCATTCTGACAGCACATTAGATAAAAAATTGCACCAAACCCAGGTTTAAAAAGCTATACTACTGTTAGGTATTATGTAGTTATACCAACTGTAAAAATGCAAAACTTTGTGAAGTATCACAGTCAATCTAACTTTAGACGTTAAATCATTAATATACTGAACAATTGATCATTTGACAGATAACCAAAAAGCTTCTATATCATAATTCTACATCAATTATTTCAGTCCTGGACATCAAAGTAGTCAATTACCGGCTCTTCTTTTAATGGTTTGGATAAACCACTGTTTCCACTACTCCTGAAATTATAAGAATATTAGATGTTACTCACTTTCATGAAAAACACAAACTCCATAATGTCTCAGTGTGCACATGCACACTGCATTGGTAAATGGCATGCATTTCTAAATTATGTTTTAATTTAAATTATGTTTTAATGGAAGTACCTTCACGTCCCAGAAAGCCTTTGTTAACTGGTTTTGGGAAAAACATATACTTTAATGTATGGCTGAATTGATATAATTTGGTTTGGGTTTTACCAGAAAATACCTGTTACTGGTAATATTTATTACAAAACCTATACTGTACTGAGGACTAAATGTTCAACATGCCTTTTTAAAGGAAAGAGCAAAGGAAATACTGTTGAAGTGAGTTATCACATCTGCTTGCTTTTAAAAGTAACAACAAAAAACTGGTAACACCAAATCCAAACACTGTAAAGATTTTTTCTGTAAGACAGTATGAGATCTTCTAGAAGATTTTGTAGAATTAAGCACTTCTAAAGAAATTTCACTTCTAGTAATTAAAAATAAATAGCTAAAGCCCATATTTTATTTAATTTTGCCACATAATCTAGTGCCATCTTGTCACATATTTAGTTAAAGATGTCCCTGCTCACTGCAGGGGATTGGACAAGATGACTTTAAAGGTCCCTTCCAACCCAAATGATTCTATGATTCTGTGGTAACACCCTTTTTTCATGAGGGTCAATGAAAACAAGAATCCAACAGAAGTGGAAATAAAGAGCAACAACTTTTAAAAAATTTACATGGAGTTACACTGAAAGCAGTCATTTTAGACGTGTGTTTTATTCTAGATGCTCAGTTCTGAAACAATTTAAATTTTCTCAGAACAGTCTACTTTGTATTCCAGCACCACCTAAACACCCAATAGCTATGCAATAGTTACTGCAAAAGTAAACTATCCCTTTCTGCAAATGGTACGTCACATGACATGCCAATTTGGAAATAATTTGGGGGAAAAAAGGCAAACCTGAACAAAAAAAAAGACATTCATTAAAAAAAAAGTTCCTAACTATGAGATGACTACAGGTACCTGAAGCTGGCAGGTCATAAAAAGCACAGACTGTTCTATTAGATTATTAACCAAGAAGCCTTATATATTCCATCTTGAGTAGTTTTCACCATCTAAGAAAAGTGGTCATTCACCTTTAGCCAACTGTGTAGTCATATCTACACATGAAAAAATACATTTACTGTTCAAATAAACATTTTTATACCAGTAAGATATTATTCTTTATTTTTTTTTTTTTACACAGAACAGCTAAAGGTAAAAACCATCCCAAAACCTCCAAAACAGCCGTCTCTTCCCAACTATCTAATGTTTATTAAAAAAAATAAAAAACAAGTCCACAATATTTGTGACTTCACTACTCCTATACCACACAGTTAATCCTAAATTTTCTTAGCACTTCATTTCAGGTTAAAGTCTTTGGAAAAAATCTTGGCACAGGCTGCAAGTTCCAAAGCTGTGTGTGTGGGTTAGAAAAACAAAGAAACAGAGAGTATAAAGTTGACACTCAGGTCCTCAGGTAACTCAACACAAAACTGAAGAATAGCATTTAAAAAAAAAGTTCCTTACTTATCTGTTTGTTTGTAATGAGGAATAGGAGGTGGAGGCCTGCTCTGCATTTCTTTATCCAACACAGAGGTTAAGGTTTTGCTTGGACAAATGGATTTCCCTCTAATAAATAAAAGAAAGGTCATTTATTTCAATAGGAAATTATATTAATTAATAAGTTAGGGCAAGAGAGTTACATTTGTAAGCAGCCATTCTAATGTCAGAGTTCATACTTGTATACTTAAATCATCTATTCTAATATTTAATTTTCCAACCATTAAGACCAATAGTGTGCAAAATTCACTTTGATTACCAACAGGATGTGGTCTTTAACAACTGTTAAAATGCCAAAAATGCAATACTCAGATTCTAGCGAAACATATATAAAATCAGAAGCAACAGCTTAAGAGCTTAACTCAGCAACATGTGAACACAGTTCACTGCATCTTCACATCATGTTATCTAATGTTTTTGAAACATGTTCTTAAACTTTGGCAGTAAGTCATGTTAAAGTTGTTTATCACTGCACTCTGAGTAGCTCTGCTAGGCAGCAATTTCCCAGGAACAAAGCAACACCACCTCTTCCTTATCAGCCAGCTCAGGTGAACAGGATCAGAAAAATAACATTATGCATTAGGGGAAAAAAAAAAAAAGAAACCAACTCTTCCTGCCCTCTACACTAGTTACCATTAATTATGTGATCACGACCACACAATGAAGCATCCCACTTGTGTTTGTCTCATCCGCAATGTAAGGGCCACACTGTGGCTGTGGTGCAAAGCAGTATTCTCTCCCATACAGGAGGACAGTGTACTTCTGCATGTACATTTATATGCTTTAGGAGTATATTGGCTGTGAATCACACCTCCAGTACGGCAGTCCATGCCCAAAGGCTGCACTGGCTGGAGAAAGAGGAAGGATATAAAAAAAAAAAAAAATCCAGGAAAAAGCCCTGGAAAGATTGGTCCAAAAAGGCATCTAACAAAAAAAAAAAAATCCAAATAATTATCAAAAACACTGTATCTAATAGGATGTAGAGATGTCTTAAAATATCCTATAAATTCATGAGCCACTTTCAAGAATGAGCTTGGCTTTATTTCATCTTCCAGTCACTACTGATTTAACTACAAGACTGAAAAACCTTCCACAATAAGCATCTTTCCCTTTCAGTTTCTTTTTCATCTTCACTGGGGGCAAATAAGCTGAATGAATTATAGCTCTTAAATCTTGTCAAGGTCAATTTCTTACCCTTCTTGCACCTTCCTCTAAACCCACACTACTGACATTTTAAGATCAAACTCCTTCTGGTACACTTAATTGGATCACTTTCCTATTTCTTTCCACACGGTTTATACTGGAAAAATTTCTTCACTGAAAGAGCTGTCAAGCACTGAAACAGACTCCTCAGGGAAGTGGCTGAGTCACCATCCCTGGAAGTATTTAAAAGATGTGTAGGCATGGCTTCACGGTGGACTTCGGGGTGTTAGGTTAACAGCTGGATTTTGATCTTGAGGTTCTTTTCCAACCTAAATTATTTTAGATTCTATCTCAATCACTAAATGTTTCCTCCTTGTTTATTTCATTAATGAATTTTTAAATAAATTCCTCCCAGACCAGCGTCCTCTAGACCACACAGCTAGGTAACCACTCCTGAACTGTTTCTAGACTGACCTCATTGAAAGGAAACAAAATCCTGGGTGAAGAAGAATAATAGAGACGTTGATAAGACTGTGGCAGGATGTGGTTTTCTCCATGGGAACAATGAGCAGGGACCCTATCACCTTCCTGAAAAGTCCCCTTGCTCATGAGGAGGTGCTGACCCTATTGTTCTTCCGGGAAGGAACAGGAAAAAGCTGGGTCTTACAGGAATGACTGTTCTCAAACACACTTCCAGGATGTCTCAAGTCCATACAAGATGCTTAAACACTGGTCACCACATAACAACAAACAGTCACCTCTTAATAGGCTCTGGCATCTGGAGTTATTCACAGGAGGAGGAAATTCTTGAGTAAAAGACTTCAAGAAACTACTGACAGGTACCGTGAAGCTCATGAGTAAACTTGGAGAAGCCTTCCCCTTTTCACCATACCAGTCTGGACATGATCTTTGACCCTGATTCAGAAGGAATCTGGTATTGCAACTGCAATGGTGACTGCAAAGACGACCAACAGGGAAGCATGGAGAAGGGCACTTGCAGTGATTCACCTGGGGTCTTATACTTCAAATGATACCAGAACTGTAATTCATATTAAATCTGAACAGCCAATACTGGGAATGCTCTCTATGTGGTTAGACATTGACAATGCTGTACATCAGTGATTCTAATACAGCTAATACAACCAACTCTTACTGATGCAGTGGAATGATAATGGGGGCAGGGGCTGAGAACAAAGCAGGTATGTAGTGTTTGCTCCTAAATATTCCAAAGAGGAAGAAGTCTGGTTGAAGGAAGCTTTCTTAGCACCAAAGAGACTTTCTTGCTCCAATGACCAACCAGCATGGCGATACTACCATTTCAATGACACAGTGGAGGAGTGTGAGGAAGCAGCATCATTTTTAATTATTTATATTTCAAGGAGGCCATAATAGAAATCTGGAGGGAATGCTAAGAACAGGATGAAACAAAACGAATCAAACAATTTGGACTTTCTAGTGATTACTAGCTCCTGGACTTGAAGAAGCTTTTGTGAAATACTCACAAATATCATCCTGGAACTTGACTTGAGTCATCACTTGCCTGATACTTCAGTATTTTTTAATGTCTTGAAGTGGCAAATAAAAAGAAAGTAAAAAGAAGCTTTGGATAAATCCACTGAACCATTGCTATGCAGCTGAAGAATAGTCTTAGTAGACAACTTGGTGCCTGTAAAAGTGGCAGAGCTGAAATAGCAGCATGTCTGTTCCACACAGTATGCTGTTCTCTGGACAACATAAGGGAAGGAGCAAGAGCACAGTATCTCCTAAAACCATAAAGGAAGGCTTCCCATTCTCAAGTTGCAGGATATGTCTTTGTTTTTAAAGCAGAGTCATCTGTCCTGCTCCTTTCTCTGACACTTTATTCTCGTCCCATCCTCCCCCATCAATTTATTTATTTATTTATTTTTTTAAATATGCTTTTTCAAACATGATCTCTTTTCTCAATTTACTAGAAACAGAAAGAGTATCTTAAGTTGTTTCACGGAAACAGAAAGGGACATCAAAGTTGTGTTCCACCTCCCTCGGAAGAGATCAAGATTTTAGCTAAGCTACTAATCCATGAACAGGGTCAGGAGAAGCTCATGGCACTCTGGCAGCAGTGAAGGTCTACAAGTACCGCCATTATTTATAGTTAAAAACAAGAAGTTGTCAAAGAACCACAATTTGACAGTGCTAAACTAAATATGCTCCTCAGTGAGCAGCAGAATCAAGGAAGCCTTGATACCTCATTTGGGAAGCCTTCTCATACGATGTCTCCAGTGCATCACCTTGCTTTTCCCTCAGCTATATTCCCTTCATTTCCTTCTCAAATACGAACTGCCTTCTGTAGCTCTTCTCCAAGCGTTTCCAGTTTTGCTTAGAAATCTCTTCAATTTGCAGTAATTCCAGCTCCCTCTTTGTTCATTAACTAAAGAGGTAGTATACTCTGTGACAAGTTGATATAGATGGACAACAAAAGTTCCAATGCCAGATTTTTTCAAAGAAAGTGCAAATTTAGGTATGATTTCTCAACCCAGCAATTAATTTTCATAAAGTTTTATTATGTTTATTATCTTTAATACCTCTATCAAGGCAGTAAGACAAAAAGTTACTGCTAAGATGAATGGAAAACAGCCTTGCAAAATATTTTCTTAGCCTTTTTATTTCTAATCTGTGAAGATTTACCTGACTAAAGGAAGCAGAAGCCTATGAAATTACCAATTTTAAAATGTCTTTAAAAAAATTTCTACTGGAAGTTACCGCATGTGGCAAATTGCATTGTAAATAAACTCACTTGAGTAAGTGATAAAAACATTCAAGTATTTAAACTATAGTTAATAGATTTGAAAATAATAATGAATTACATACTTCACTGCAGTGATAACCACGTTACGCTTTGGTTCGTTGTCATAGCTCACACTTTCAATGCCATAAACCTGAGCTAATTCATGGATGATTCTGCGGTGATCTCTGTTCATTGGTGGGTAACAATGGCTCTTCTTCGTAAGCTTGCCCTGAATTCAAGAGAAAAAGTTAAAAAAAGAAAAAGTAAAGTTTTCCTTCAGGGGGCAAGGAGAAAGAAAAAAAGAAGAAAGTGTGTGCTTTGTCGCTATGACAAAATTAGTAACACAAATTGCTAATACCTCAGTATCGACAGACAACTCATCTAAAAATGTCCATTTGTTTCCCCAAAATTAAATTGTCTTCTCTATTGTTTCCACCACTTCAAGGTATACACAAACACATATGTATTGTTCAGGTTTGAAATACAAATCTAAATGTATCCATTCTACTAACATCCCAATGAAGTAGTATAAAATCATTTTTTCTGAATTTGTGTTTTTCAGAATGATCTGCCAATTTTTAATCAGATCTAACTTTATTTTTCGGACTGGCTTTGCAATGCAGATATTGCAGATAGCTATGAAGGTATCAAATTTATCATTTCTGTCCACCAAAGAAGCTATTTATCTGCAATATCTGCCATGTAATGGCATTAATATACTTTTTGTTAAATAAGAACAAAATTTCAGTTTTCACTTCAGTTAACAGAGACCGATAATGCCTGATTCAGCACTGATTGCTATATAACCATAACAAGGACAAGAAAGCAGGGTCTTATGAGCTCGGTCCTAATGGGTTGGGTGACTTTGTAACAGCAAATACAAGTGAGCGTAATACACTCAGTGCTTCAGGGACTCAAGGCACTGCTTCAGCTTTTGCCTTGGTTGTCACCAATGAACTCTTCTAGGTCTTTGGGTCTACAGAGAGGATTCAGGGGGAAGACAAACTGCTAGTAGTAGCATAAGTTTGAGTCAGGGATTTCTAGAGAAATCGCAGCCTATACAAGTTCCTGGGACTGCTGGCACTGCATTTAAGGGTGCTGAGAGACCAGGTTGATGTCTTACTCTCTGTCATCTCTGAAAAATTGTAGAGAATGGGGTAGAAACCCAATGACTGGAGAGAGGTAATTGTTGCAATTATGTTAAGAAAACAACCAACCAACCCAAGAACTACAGCTTGATCAGCCACACTTCAAGGCCTGAGGGAAAAAGTCACAGAGCAAGTCCTTTTAGAAGCCATTTTTAGGTGCATGAAGAAAGTCCCTGCAAGTAGTCAACATGGATTTACAAAAGGTCCATTACCTAAGTTAATGTAAAGAACATGGGATAGAGCAGGATACACAACAGAGGTACATTGTAGCTACACTGTAACATCTGTCTCCTCTTAGACTGTGTCCTGATTCAGCCAGGACAGGGTTAATTTGGTGCAGCTGGGCTACTCCATACCAGACTGACATCATGCCATGGTGCAACTCAAGCACCTGGAGCACATGCAGCTGGGTCCGCTTGGCTCCATCTGTTTGTCCACACAATATTGCTTATTTTGTACTCACTGTTGTCATTGCTGCTGTTAGTGCGATTGTTTCTTGTGTGTCATTGTATTAAACTCTCCTATCTCAACCCAAAAGGCATTCTCAGACACTCCTGCCTTTCCCTTTGTCAGGGGCAGCGGCAGCGGCCACGTGGCTCAGCTCCCAGCAGGGACTGAACCACCACATCTTTACTGAACCACCACAGACTGTAAAATAGCTAAGTTATGAACAGTAACTGGCCCAGAAACTGTGGGCAACCATTTCCATAAGTCTTCAGGGTAATCAAATGCTGTCAGGATATAACCCTTATTTAGCAAGAAACAGTAATAAACCTCCCACCTATCACAACACTTCCAGCATACAGGCAGGCATTTGAATGAAGGAAACTCTAGAGATTCTGTATATATTTATGATGACTAGGAATGTTTGCTTTAAAAAAGTGATGATGGTTCCATGCTCAGAAAAACATTGGAATTTCTGTCCATATACAGATAGAATTGCATGATTTAAATGTTTCCTGTTTTGTCTGCTACATATATCAATGACAACAACTCTGCTATGCTAGATGAATAGACACTGATGAGTCTAGGGCAATGGGTGTTCACGAGGCAAGCAAAGTCATGTCATGCTAGATAGAGCTGAACCATTTTAACGCTAAAACTGTTACGTATCAAAATCCTTTTTATTACTCATTTATTTAGTTAAGCTGAAATTGGTATCTCCAAAGGCACAGTGCAAAAAAAGTCAAAACAAAATGCGTAAGCATAACAGTAATCAGTATAAAGGACACAGTACTGATACAGGCACAGCTATCAGAATGCTTAATAAACTAGCATGCAAAATACTTTTAATACAAGTACAGCTCTGCATCTAGAAACAAACAAATAAGCCACATCTTTAGTTAGAAAGTATTTAGGAGTCATGATAAACAATAACTGAACACAGACTCAAGTATAAGGAGAACTTGAGGATCATGGCAGAAGAATACATAAAAGCAGTTTCCTTGAATAACGCTATGTCAAACATATTAATCCAATTTTTGGCTACATAAAAAGTGGGAGTTGACTTGGTCAGATTGGACACCGGCCTGAATGAGCAACACTGATAACACTTACCAGGTAGAGAGACATGCCCAAGACAAAACAGATACCTGTGGGTTACAAGACGAAACACGACTCTTACAAGGGAGAAAATAAAGCCTCTGAGACTTCCAGAAATAAAATGTATGCAAGAAGAATTGAGTAGAAGAGCAGTTTAAACTTTATAGTGCAAGGGACACGTTCCCTTTTACACCATACATGCCATAATTTTTAAGAAAGTCAGAGCATGGCCTCCACATGCTCTCACTCCTATCTTCAAGGTAGGAAAGGAGGACACATGGAGCTACAGGCTGGTCAGCTTCACCTGAATCCCTGGGAAAGTAACGGAGCAGCTCATCCTGGAATCCACTTCCAGGCACATGAAGGACAAGAAAATCCTCAGGAGTAGTAAGCATGGCTTCACCAAAGCTTCACCAACTTGATAAACTTCTCCGATGAACTGACATGCTTGGTAGATGAGGGGAGAACACTGGCTAGTGTCTATGTGGCCTACAGTAAGGCCTCTTGACACTGCCTCCTGTAGGAGCTTCATAGCCCCTCAAGCTGTTGCCATAGATACTAGATGAGCACGCAGTGAGGGGAATTGAAATCTGGCTGTTTGGAGGCTGGACACTAGCAGTGTACCCTGAGGTGAAAGGAGCGGGGCCACATATTCGGTTCAGTCCTATTTAAAATCTTTGTTAGTGATCTGCACAATGGGGCAGAGTATACCTTCAGCAAGTCTGTCAACAACACAAAGTTGGGAGGAGCAGCTGATAGTCCAGAAGGGTGTGCTGCCATTCAGCATGAGCTTGACAGGCTGGAGAAACGGGTTGACAAAAAACTCAGCAAGTTCAGCAAGGAGAAGTCCAATGTCCTGCACTTGGTGAGGAACAACCCCATGTACCAGTATATGTTGGGGGCCACGCAGCTGGAAAGCAGATTCGCAGAAAAGGACCTCAAGGTCCTACTAGATACGAAGTTGGACATGAGCCAGTGATTTACCCTTGTGGCAAAGAAGGTTACCAGTATCTTGGTCTGCATTAGGCAAAGTATTACCAGCAGGCTGAAGGAGGTGTTGCTTCTCCTCTGCTCAGCACTGGTGAGGCCACGTCTGGAACACTGTGCCCAGTTCTGGGCTTCCCAGTACAAGACACGGACATACTGGAGAGAGTCCAGTAGAGAGCTACAAAGATGATTAAGGGACACGAGCATCTCTTCATTGATGAATGGCTGTGAGAGTTGGGACTGTTCAGTCTAGAGAAGAGAGTGCTTGGGGGTGATACTATCAATGTGTGTAATACCTGAAAGGAGGATGTAAAGAAAACAGAGCCAGGCTCTTTTCCATGGTGCCCAGTGACAGGACCAGAGGCAACAGGCACAAACTGAAACACTGGAGGTTCCCTCTGACAATCAGGAAACACTTTTTTACTGTGAGGGTGACTGACCACTGGCACAGGTTGCCCAAGGAGGTTGTGGCCTCTCCATCCTTGGAGATACTCAAAAGCCATCTAGATATTGTCCTAGATGGCCCTGCTTGAGCAAGATGACCTCCAGAAGAGCCTTCCAACCTCAAACATTCTGTGACTCTGTGAAACAACAGCCTTGTATAGCAAGGCAATATACTGTTACCAAATGGGATCACATGCAGAAGCACAAGAATTCTGTAAGCAATGTGAATAATGCATATCTAGAATGGGCATCTAAACAGAAAACTGGTAACCAGTAATGTAAACATTTCAAGAAGGAATGTGACAGTCTTGAGAAAGTTAGCATGTAACTAAACAGAGACTTTTTAGGGACAGAACACTGAGATTGTCATGGAACTCCTCAGGTAACCTGGGTTTGCCTACTGAAGACTTCATGAAAGAAGAATGATTTCTTATCCGCATTTGTATTATAATATATGGATCCCAAGCTTCAAGGTTTGTGTCACTTGCCTTTGGTGTTCAGAACGAAATATCTTCCTGTTTGAAATATAATTTGACTTCTAGGGACTTCTTGTACTTTATGGAATAGCAATTCCCAACAGTCTGAGAGGCAAGATGGTGCAGACATACTGAATTGTCATGTAGGTCTAACTGGTTTATCATGATCATGATAAAAGCTTAAGTAACTACTGTGTAATTCTCCCTTTAGGTCAGACAGGGATAAGATTGCTGTATCTGTTTTGTTTTCTTTTTTTTCATTCTCTTCTGCAGTGTAGATGATCTTTAACAGACAACATTTGTCTGCTTTATAGGATCATTATTTAACAAATAGTTGATTACTGCTGAGAACTAAAGCACTGGGAAGCTCATGAGCTCTCTGGTGCTCTTGTTCTGTCATATTCGACATCACAAATTCCTTGTATATTGCAAATTCAAGACCCATGGTTGCCTTGGTTTTTTTTATATATATTACATATCTTGGTTTGATATTAGTATAGGCATTGGTATACACAGTTATAATCTATATAGAAATATAGGTGTATACACACTTGTTTACATTTGCATATAATAAAGGCAGTATATTAAGATATATGTAAAAATAGGATAACCAAAGACAACACAGTGCTGGGAAAATTATTTTTAGTTGGTAACTGTTCTATGCTTCTATTACCATTTGTCTGAGGTTGGAGGGGCCTGAAGATAATTAGACACAGATGCCCTCCTTTTAGGCTTTTATTCTAATGTGGAAAACAACAGGCAAGAACATTAGACGGGTCGACAAACACAAGGTTTGTTTAAGAAACATCATACATAAAAAGGAGGAATAAAGTTAAGTAACTGTCCTCAGGGGGTAGAGGGACAGGAATTAAGCGTTTTCTACAGAAGGTTAACTCTTTCTTTAGCTAAGAGCAATTGAGGATAGTATGGTTTACACTGTCCTTTGAACCACATATACTGGTGCAGCAACAAGCCAGGAGGATGCTAACTTGACTGGCTTGAAGACAAAATTCTGCTGTCACTGAAAAACCTATGATAGTGTCTGTGGTATAAACCTCTCTACGTATATTGGACGCTGCCAAAAAACTGTGGCTGAATCCAAGTTTCCTTTTAGAAGGAGGAAGACTACCTCACACTCTGTCAAATGCAGGAAGGTATCCACAAATCTGTGAAGAAGTTCCACTACACTGATCAGAAAAACCTACACTTTCTTCCTCAAAGTCTGAACCTTTGAAAATCATCTTTGATGATTAACACCTTATTAATGGAGATCCAAAAATTAATGATAAGCCATTGATGCATTAAAGCCTAGCACTGGTTGAATATTTAAACAAAATTTGGCTGTTACCGAAGTGATCTTGAACTACTGTCTCTCCCAAAAATTTTGTTCTAGTTATAATTAAACCATGCAGTCTATTAGAGCAAAAACAAATCTAGTGTCAACCTGTAACTATTACTATTAATAAGGTTTACTAACATCAAACTTCCCCCCAAACTAAACACAACTGTTTCTTGTTATAAGTCATACAGAATATCTGAATACTGACCTTATTCACAGCTTCCACAAGTGTTCTCATTTCCTTCTCGATGTCACTGACAAATTTTAAATCCTTCCTGCAAGAACAGCATTCTAGGTAAATAAGGCAAGAGAGTGTACAAAGATACAATACCTTCAACTTTTGTAAGGTTACTTTCAACAAGAATTCAATTGACTGAAGCAGAAGCGGGAGTGAGAGCACATTTTGATTTATATATTACACTATTTACACATTATAAACTGTTAGCATGTCATCACAGTACACATCACATTCATTACAAAAATAACAAATTATTTTCCATTCAACCTTTGGAACACAGCATAAAATTCTATGATACAACTCTACTGTCCATCAATACAATTCTGCATTTTCAAATGGATAATGTAGATTTTAAAGTTGCTATTTCAGTAGTGTTAAATTACTTGTCATTAAGGCAATTCACTTAGAATACATGATTAGACAAAAAAATGTGGATTGGGTAAACAGAGTTGAGTTCTTTTCCAAAAACAGAGGACACCGACTTTGGTCTTCAACTTCTCTAGTGTAACAAATTAGTAACAACAGAAGAAGATGCATAAGGCTACTTGCAAGCAAACAATGTTCTTGATATGAGATATTAAGGGTTGTTTGGGTTTTTTTTACCTTGCTTAATCACAGTAGGTCAAGTCTTTCACATAAGGGTGAGCTTTGCAATCTGTTCTTAAGTAAGCAGGTAAACTACCTCCAAAAGTAAGGCTGTTATTTTTTAGGGCATCATCCCCATGGGGAAAAAGGCTATCTGAAGATTTCACATCTCAAGGCTGCTTAGGAGCAAACAACCTTATTTCTTCAAAAACAGCCACCATTCCATACCAACAAAACACCACCTCATGAATCATGTCAGCATTTCATTAGTTATGAAGTGCCTGCCAAAGTAGGTACTACCATCTTTGGTAGATGCCCTACCAAACTTCTGGATGGTGAAGTGAGTATCATTAAAAGACCACATGGTCTCAAGCAAACATGCAAAATGGCCACACTGAGTAGCTCAGCTACCAACATCACTTGCTCACTGGTAAGATGGAGTCAGCCCACCACTGGAAAACTTTCAAGGTTTTTTAATAGTGGATGGACATTGCATTTAGGTATCAGAACTCCTGGATCTTCAGTGGAGAAAAATATTACATTGGGTGAATTGCAAAAAGGACCCAGACTTCTAGAGTTAGACAATTAGCCTACAAAATACAGAGTCAGGGCATGAGGCTTTGGAAAGAATAGTACAGCAATGATCACAGAATCACAGAATCATTATGGTTGGAAAGGACCTCCAGGGTCATCAAGTCCAACCTTTCTCCTAGCATC
>JAVSBS010023804.1:5784-17199 GCA_033124195.1 Coracias cyanogaster | reverse complement strand
ATATTAAACAAGACAGGTCCCAAAACTGAGCCCTGAGGGACACCACTCGTGACCGGTCGCCAACTGGATTTCACTCCAAAAAAATGGAACCAATAATCTAATTAGAGGCTTTACATGCACATTATGTGTAATATTTAAAAACCTACTGAGGAACCAGCTCACACAACAGGATATATGTTAAAAAAAACCACCACAACAAAAACCCCCACAACCCTTCAGGAGTCTATAAAAACAGAGTTATGAACTGGAAGTCAGTGAAATCAACCAGGTGCGAGTTTTTTCATAAATACATAGAATGTTTCTCAGCTTCCAGAAATCCCAAGATAGGTGAGACTGAAGCACTCAAATGGGAACACGAAACAGAAAACATACCATGCTTGGGACAGGGCCAGGAGAATGGTAGTGGCAGCAGAAATCAAATTATTAAGAGAATGTTACTTTCCTGCAGGAGAAGGTGAGATGGATTGGGGTAGATGAACGGTACAAAATCTAATTTCCTTGGCAACACCTAACATCTCTAGTTCCAATGACTCTCTAAAGAATACAAGCAGGACCTTACCCAGTTTTGCTTGTAACATGATGGCAGAGTTGTGATTACCCATATGTGTGTTGAAAGGTGAGGTAAATTTTTGTGTTCACTTTGTACCTCCAGAATCTTTCACATAGAAGAACTTCATGGAAGAACAACCCTAATCTGAGTGAGCCCCAACCTACAGACTGTTCATACAAGAACAAAGGGCAGGACTTTGGGAGAGACAGAACAATTGCTTTTTCTTTGAAATCATCAAGAAGATTCTGCGGAAGCATAATTTGGGTTGAGGAATCTTCCAAGGAAATGGTAGATTTCAATATTCCTTAATATGGAAGATTCCTTTGAAAGATGTACCCTCAAACAACATCTGGATTGCCCTAAAGAGTTCTGGATGCATCAGTGAATAGCTGAGGCAATCCAACAGGAAGATCCATCTTCTGTATCTAGATGTTCAGAGTTAAGAATAGTACTTCAGGTTTTTTATTCCTCTGCCATTAAGGCTGAAAAAGCACAAGTATTTTTAATTCTTTTGTGTTATCCATTTGAGCTCTTACACTATGTTTTCCAACTTTTGCCAAGCATGTTGTTTTGTTTTAATTTGAAAGGAATATTGTTATCGCTTACTAACACAGAAATCATGTTTTGCACATGATTCTTTCAACTAATCTATGACTGGCTATGGCCAAACAACCACCTAAATGCTTATTGTGAGCTTTTGTGTTCCAACCTGTAATAGACACTTAAAAAAATAGCGTACAGTAAGAAAATGAAGTAGTTCTTAGAACAAACACATCTGATCTGACAGTGTGTATAGTGAAATTCCACAATGCGGGACTTTATAAAGTCTTTCTGTGCAGTGTCTATAAATGGTGTACATTAGGCTACTCATCTCCTTGCATTACATGTAAGCAGGAGCAGGTCTACTGCCATTTCAGTTTCTCTCAACCACACTAATTAAGAATGTTCCTCACTACTTGTTTTTTCACTGGAGTTCTTGCTGTATGCTTTTTGTTTTCCTCAGATTTTGCAGCCCTTGCCAAAACCCTCCTTATTCTTGCACCACTTGCCAGGGCAAGATTTTTCCTCTGACTGACATTGCAGGCTTGCAGTTTGCCAGTCATGCTTGAGAAGCTGCCCTCACTGCTCCTTCCTTCAGGCTTCAGCTCTTAAGATGGCTACAAAAGCCTCCTACCCCTAAACCTGTACACTACTCCCATTGCCAGATCTAACACGAATGTTTTGCTTTGCCTTCATTATCTACAACAGCATGTGGAGGGTTAACTTTTGGGAAGACTGGCTAAGATGTCTAGGAAGGACTCATCTCCCTCTGTGTCTCTCTAGACTTAAACATTTGATCCAAGTTTTCCCTGGTCCATACATCTCCCGTGGGGTCTTGCACAGTCAGTGACAAAATAAGAAAGTTCTCTTCTGTGTAGCTCCATGTTCCAGATGTCCTCCTCTCTTTCTCCAGTAGTCTTAATTCATCAAATAGCAGCCTTAGCACCATCCTTGTCAAACTGGACATTGATATTTGTGCCAGTCTACCCTTCAACTTCACATCAACCAGCCAACTTGAAGATTTGCTTGCTGTCTATGTCTATTTCTGGAGCATCTTAGAAAGGTGCTAAAGCGTCCACATAGTGGATCTGTATCCCCTGATCTGTGCTCAGATGTGCACAGATAGTAATCTCCATGCTAGATGATGGATTCCCCTTAGCAGCAGTATATATCCTCACGTAAAGCTGTATGGCGTAGACCTTTCTTCTGACTCCTTGTCAGATTCTGACAAACACGTTACCATTATCAGCATTACCATCCTATTCCTGCTGCTCCCTTCTCCTGTCATTCTCCTACAAAGGAGACATTATCTTGGCATGCTTCCACTTACTCATCTTCCTGTTATCTAGAGTTGTACTGCATCTTGGAGCTTTAGGATTCTGTAATTAAAAACTGTAGCTCCAAATCAGGAGTTCTCTCACTGCTTTCTTCTCAGTTGTAGATGCAGATTTTTTCCAGCCCTTGACAATGTATCAGCATCACAAATCAATGGATTGGCTAAACAAGGTAATATCACAGCATTCTACTCAGTTTTGGCAGCTGCCACCTTCTTGAGGCTGCTGACGTAAAGAGAGGTATGTTAATACAGGGAGATACTTATTTATCTTGAAGACTAGGATAAATGAAATCCAATAATGCAATGTGCAAAGTCATTGACTTGAGGACCAACAAAAACTTTTGCTTTAAGCTGTGAATCATAAAAATAGCCTGGGTGTATTAGTTTTTCATAGGTTACCAATATAAAGTGGCTACAAAGGACATGCAAGTAAAATCACAGAATGACTAAGAAGAAATATTTTCACAGAGAAGTGTGGAAGCATTAAGGCTACTTCTCAAGGTATCTGTTAGACCACCTGGAATACAGTGCATGATTGTGGTCAGTTCTGTTCACGGAAGACCAACACTGCACTGTGGGTAAAGCACGTTTGACAGGAAGATAAGATTGGATTGTACTCCAAAAAACAGAGAGGACCACAGACATGACACAAGACATTCAACAGAGTAAGAAAGTGAAAGTTTTCCGAAAGAAATAGAGCGAAACATATTCTATATACACTTAAGAGAACAGTCCTTATAAACTACCACTTTTAAGTGCAAACACTAATAAAACAGTACTTCCACAGTGAAAACATTCAGCTCTTAGCTTGCTAATCAGCTGGAAGTAATGCAAGAAGTGATTTACTCTTAAATTCTGTGTTGATATTTATATATAGTTTTCAATTGTCTCAACACGAGCAAAAGAAATAAAAGGATTTTCAAGTAGAAAACACCCTCACAAAAATATGAAGTTTAAAAATGGTTAAAAGAGTGAAGCAAGAGCAAAACAGATGCAGCTGTTCTAAAAACTCAGAGCTGGTAAAAACTAATGTCATGCCTACAAACAGACTAAAAACTTCTTAGATGTTTTCATCACTTTTGTGTTTGCCTTGAAAAGTTTATAAGGACCATCAAGATGTGGATTGGTTGTATATGAAAGCAGTGGAGATGTGAGAAGTACCGGTACTGATTTGTAGTGAGAATGGTGGAAAATAGTGTTCCTATTCTAAATCTGGTCCTGTTACAGAACAAAGCAACCCATCAGGTGCTTTTTACTTTTCAGGTTCTCATTTTGGAGGTCTTGAGAAGTGCACATCACCTCCTTTGCCTCAATTACCACAGCTGGAGAGAAGAGTAAACATGGGCATTTTTACAAGAATAAATACAAGTATTCTGCATTTCTCACCTCGCTCTGAACGCTGTTTACCATGTATGACACCTGTCATCATTAGAACACATACCTTGCATCTTCTTTTAAAAGGTCACTGTACTTTGGTCCAGAAGAACGAATGTTAAAAGGATCAGAATTATCATCTATTTCAAGAGCTTCAGCAAGACGCCTACATTTGAGGGCAGGAGGAGAAAAACAAAACATAACAAAACCACAGCCAAACAAAAATAAACAGAAATTCCCCCAGCCTCCCAAAACATATTGCCACTGAAGAGTAAAGATATTGGTTATTAATACAGGTGAACAGCTCACAAAATACATAATCTGTACATTTGAAAATACTTTAGGACTTTTCACTACAATATTCTATTAAGTTCTCATAACAATGAATATAGGTCCCTACAACACAGGAATCATCTCCACATCTATTAGTTCTCTAGGTCATGCAGGGTAGCATTTTTTTCCCACATAGCCTTAACTTTCTGAACCTGCACTACTACTGAAAAAAAACAAACAAGTTTATTGCCCACCTGTTCCTCTGAAGAGCTAAGCATTCTTCATCACATTGCAGCCTAAATTATGAAAGAAAAATACAATTAGAATCACTGCTGTTACTCATACTTTTCAAACTGTAGTTTTGTTAGTGTCCTATCATTATCACGGTCTAAAGTTTAAGGGATTAAAATGTCAAAGAAGGATCAAGAGTTCTCCAGAATTTCACAGTGGTAGTTACAAACTTAGACTGCCATACTCCTTTAAGTTAGAACCAAACTAATTCTGTTCACTGATTTTACTTTTCAGCTAAGTCTTTTCTAACTGTACTTTCTGAAGTTAACAGCATGTTTTTGCAGTGTCTGCTTCTAGCAGTGATACACTTGATGTTTAGAGTTACTACCAAGGATTGGTATGCAGACCAAGGTTGCTGTTAACTCTTGTGTACAACAGCAGCAGGTGCAGAAAGTGAAAGGCTGCACCTGTGGGGAGAAGCGGCCAGGACAGGTGACCCTAAACTGACCAACGAGGTATTCCATCCCATATACATCATATCCAGTATAAAGATGAGTGATCACAAGGGTCTCAATACTTTTTCCTTCCCGTTGGCCCTTCCACTGACCTCTGCTTCCCTTTGGGGTATTCCGCCTTCTTGGACCCTTCCCTTTGGCCTTCCCTTCCTGGACCATCTCGTGCCTTTGATCCCAATACGTGTGTTCCTGAACCCAGCTCCTGAACCCAGTTGCCATCTGCTGCTGAGCCCCATCTGGGACTTTGCCAGTGCCTGCTACAGCCTCAATGGTGACAGTGATGTAATTGCCATCAGGGGGAAGTTGGGTTCGATACTGCTTTTGTATATATTCCATTTTATTATTATCTTCATTAAAGCTGTTTTAGTTTTCTTTTCAAATCCGGAAACCTCTCTCTCATTCCCTTCCATTTGGGAGGCGGCCACAAGTTTCTCTCCCTTATCCTCCTTCTCTTCCTCTATTTGGCAAGGGAGGAAGAGGTTAACAAGAAAGCATCTGTTGTAGGTCTGGAGGATTGAACCCAAACCTCAACAACTGTGTAAGTGAATTATTCTGTTGATAATAGTTCCTTGATTTCAACCAAATAATATCGACCGGGAAAAATGGTTCATTCATTGACTTGTATTACGTTTGGTGACACACAGCTATAGGATCCAGAATTTGTGGTGGTTTTCTCAAAGGAGGCAGAAGAAAGCAAACATACTGTCAAGATCAACCTTGTATTGTTTAAAGACATTTGCTTGAAGAATCATTTTCTCCTCCTCTAAAGGGGAATTAGCTAATTTAGATAAGCTACTGTAGAACTGACCCAATTTTTCAAAAAAAAAGAATCCCAAAGTCCTAATAAGGAAACTAAAGCATAAAATGTTTACAGACAGGACCAGAAAGAAACAAAGAAGGGAATGCACAGTTTGCATAAAATATTCTGCTATTGTAAATAAATGAAGGAGATTTGTAAGCTACTTTCAAAATACTGGAGTTTGACAATAAACTAGAAATTTAAGAATACATATTTTATGTGCCACCAGCTCTTTTCCTCCCCACCTCAGATTTTGGTAGATGAAAAGAGTGGGGAAGGGAGGCTACTTCCCCTGACTGACTAAAGGCTACCTGCTGCAGTTCAGGTATCACATTAGGAACAACTTATACAAAGAAAAGTCATCTATTTCAACTGTTCAAGGAAAGGGCAGTATAATAAGTCTGTCCACACAGAAACATACGCAGTAGTGAATACAACACAATTCGTATTACACATTCCAAAGGCTGGGACATCAACAGAGACACAGGTGTCTTATTTACTCTTCTGGCAAGTATACCACTGTTATGGCAGACCTATAGCTTCAGTAGCTGAAAAAGTAATCCCCCTTTCTTCTACCACCCCACACCCCCAACCTCCCCCTAAGATGTAGCACTGCCAAATGGTTGCCGCCTTTAAACAGTGACTTTTTTTTGGAGAAGCTGAAGTTGGCTTCATATTGTTGATCGTATTTGTATCTGGTTGGCACTGTGATACAAATAGGAACAAAGCAGCTGAAGCTCAATCTGGGTAAAGCAGAGATAATTCTACAGTAATTATAGAGACAACAGTTGATGCTTATATTACACATTTCTGAGTATTCAACAAATTAAAACAAAGTAGGGTAAAATAAAGTCTCAATTACCGTTTCCTATTTGTGTCTTTCTTATACCATGCTTATAAGAGTACTAATACACACTCTTTAAAATCGTGTGCAGCAACCAGTATGGCTCTCCCTCTTTCATCTTCCTCCTCCACTTTCTTCTGAAGCGTAACACTGGACTCAGCTAGGAGAATGCTGGAGACTGCGATGAACAGGGGCTTCCATGCATCATTTCTGGTGTTATTTCATCTTGCCCATACATTCAGAGTTCAAATTATCTCAGTGTAGAAAATTACACAAAAGGACTTGGTAATAATGTGCTCCAATTTCATAGGCGTTAAACAAACAGAACAGAATGACTAGCGAAAGTTCTTGCAGTATGCTGGTATTAGGTTTTGATACCGGAAGTCATGAAGCAACTGTACGGGAAATTTCACCGTTTTGAATTTACACAATATAAAGGAAAATTAGATTTTAACACAGACTGACTCTAAAATAATCAAATTCACAATTAAGAGATGACAGATAGTAACAGAAAATAAATTAAAACCAGAAATTACAGACTTCAAGTACAAAGACTTCAGGAAGTCAAGTTTCTGATCTGTTGGAGAAACTTTGACAATTCCTTAAATAAATGATACTAAAAGTAAAAAGGCAATCTGTTCAAATCCTGAAGAACATCAGGAGGAACAGAAAATTACCAAATTTAAGTCACAAGTGGTTTTGTGACTTGAAAGCAGACTTGCAATGCTAGTCAGTATGAGAACATAAAAGTGCCAAATTGAGGCATAAATATAAGAAATCTAAAAAGGGTAATAAAAAAAATTATAAATAGTAAGATGATGGCTAGGGGAAAATATGCCCTGTTAATCCCAGAAGGAATGCTAGGTGCTGAAACAGAAGATAATAGCAAAAAAAATATACTGTACAGAAATCTGAAAAAAAAAATAATAAAAAAAAATATCAAAGAACACTAAGGAGTTCGCTGGATAGAAAGAAATTCTGAAATCACAATCATATTGTTCCAAACATAATTATAACAAACCAGCCAGTGATAGAGGACTCATTCTACATGAAAGCAAAACCATGAGCCGCTAAGGAATTGCAAAATATTCTTTTATCAGTATTGTTACAATAGAGTCAGGCTGTACTTAAAGTCTTCCTATTTTAGCTCGGATTTTGGTCAATATTATGTATTTTCCACACTGCCTGTGTTTCAGGTACACACAAGGGTTTCAAATATGTTTCTACTTGTATCTTCTTACCTGGCCTGCTTCATTTCTTTTTTTGTAATAAGCCTACTGATTTCCACTGAATCCCCAAGCTGTAGATCTGTTAACTTAGTGGCTATAGATATAGCAGCTATTCTGAAAAAGAAGAGCATTAGAGTTCACTTGAGGCAACAAATAAACCCACGGAATAGGTGTATAAAGCTGCAGATTTAGACCTTCAGGTGGAAGGAAACAAACAATTTCCTCACCAGATCACAGAATGGGACTCTATTTTCACATAATCTAATTTTAAGGCTCTATCTAGCTACAAAAATTAAGAGCTTAGTCCCTCTCATCTCCCTCAAGCAACTAAGAGCAAGAATAATAGATGGACATGCTTCTTCAATTAATTTTTTAGATTATCAATTCCAAGAAAATTTAAACTAGGCAAGGCAAATACTCTTTCTTCTCACCTGCTTAATATTCAAACTACAGCTGACCATGGAGCTTTAATTGCCTTTTAAAGTTTTATATGATTATTCCTTAACTGTGTTCAACTAAAATCTGTAAAGTGAATTTGTAAAGTACTTAGAAATTTGCTTAGAAGATAAGGATAAGCCATAAGGAAAGAACAAAATGCCTACTAAGACTGTTATAAATTTATTTAAAAGAGTCTTCATCATTCTCTTCAATAACAAGCCCTCTCATTCTGATTTTCTTGCTACAACTTCAAACAAAAATATACATTTTTTAGTGAAATATCCCATATTATTGTCAAACAAAACCCTGAAAATGGAACATTCTATCCTCCAAACTATCTTTTCTGTTAAATTCAGATAAAGGGATATGTTTGCCTCTATACTTTTTGCATCTCATTCAGAGAACTAATCAGTTATCAAGAAGGAGGATAATTACATTACACAAACCAAGAAGCACTAAGAGGCACCATCAGCTTCGTATCAGGTGGTGTCAACATCTACATAAGGGGCCATTAGATTATATGACATCATCATTTGTATCATGTGTACAGATACAGCAGCACACTCCTGTCCCGGTTCTCTTGGATATTATTTCACTGACATAGCTCAAAGCCATTTTCTCAAAAATGTTACAGGTGTAATGAAATGAGGATATCCCATTAACTTACTGACCTTTCCATAGTAGTACTACAAAAGTTACTTTGTTATGTTTGGGTTTTGTTTGGTTTTCTTCCCAAGTGTGTAGATGGTGAGAAAAAAGCCAAACCTAACTCCCACAAAATCAGAATATTTTAAGCTTTCAGCAACCTGAACAGTTGGGAGTTATCATACAAACTTGGCTGGCATTAACAGCTCTTTTAATTAATATCACATGGGCCAAGAATATTTTGTACGCATATATGCACACATTTGAACAAACAGATACAAACACATGCTTTACACTGATTGTTTCTTTCCCTTCCTCTTGGCTTGGGACCTCATTAGGTAAATACATATGTGTTCAGCTTATGCATGCAAGGACCTCCACTGAATTCAAATAACTGTTTTTCCTCTGTTGGATACTTTTGCAGTGTCTGAGCTACAGAAACAGTGGAGAAATAACAGCCTTTAAAAATTTGGACTTGTAATTACATTTCCTTCCCAGCTTATCATTAATTGCAAACATATGTCAATTTAAACTGGTATTTCAAAGTTCAGACAATCTTCTGGTTGGTATTCATAGTGAGATAGATCTTAACAAGAAAAACAAACCACCATTTTTTTCTAAAAAAGAAAAAATGATCACCACTCCTGTAAGTCTACCTTGCATTCAACTTAGCACTGACTACAATTGTTCTTAACTGTTTCCAATTAGCACACTTTCCTCCTTGCTTTCATTAGGTAGCATTAAGCACCTATTACTATTACGTAGATGCTAAGCTATCTTTTGTTAGAATTTGAATCTGGGCAGTGTTCAGTAAGAACAAAGCAGCATATCCTAACCTGGGCTTAGTGTTAGGCCCTCAAATAGCAGTTCCAAATAAAACAATCTTTAGGAAGCCTTCTTTGAAAGACAGGAAAAATCTGTGCTCTCCTATCAATTCAGATGTAAATCAGAACTCCGGTTGCCTATCAACTCTCTAGATGAATTTTTTTACTCCCTCTCAATGAAAGCCTCAGAGTAAGATTTTACTTCATTATTTAAATACTTTATTTATAATTTAATATCATAATTTTAATTATTTTAATTATTATTACTGTTTTGCTATTTTCATTTTAAAATTTCCAAAGTCCTACTTTTCTTCTTTTCCTCGACCCTTCATTGCCCTCTCTTGTACGGCAGAAAGGGAAATAAGATTAGAATCTCGAGACAAATCTGTTGCAATAAATGGAGTTGAGTACGACCCAGTTTGCATATTAAGAACGAAGATTTAGATGCCAAAGCTCTCCTGCCTAAATGTAGTTATTTCAGAATGACTTTACATCACTCTTTAGCTTCCATCATCTGTATGGACTAGGTGCCATCATGTATTAAGGAAAACTTAAGACAGCCACTCACACATGAACTTTAGTCACCTACATTTAGAAACCTGAATCTGGACCTGCACAATTAGTCTACATCTAATTGCTCTATGTGCGTAGAGCAGAGTTCCACAAATGGGAAATTCAAGCTTTGACACACTACCATAGTTAAGACTAACAGCACAGTGAAAAGAGGAATGTGTTCTAGTACAGCATAGCTCAGACGAAAGCTCAGGGAATACAAAAAAGGAAACTCTATGTGAAAGTACAAAAAAAGTGCGAAAAAGTTTGCGAATTACATATATTTAGGCAAGCCTGAAAATTAATCAAACTACTAAGTAGTAAGTCCAGTAAGGAATGAAATGAATTATTAAAGTACAAACCTTTGATATGTATTAGATGCTTCTGAGCAAATCATACTCTCCTTCCTTCTTCCACATTCACATTGAAGATCAACCTGTTGCATGACACAAGAGAGCAGCTTTTTTGAACTTTTGTCTTTTTATTGCCATGGAGAGGCATGAGGTAGGTAAATTTATTCCTTTAAAAAGTCTCACTTTAGTGGAATAACGGGTAATTAAAAGTGATAAATAGGTTGGGGTTTTTTAAATTAATTCTCTTTAGGTGTCTAACCTTTGCACAGCAGGATGATGTTGGGCAGGGTGAAGAAGGGTGACACGGAGCCATACAGGGATGATTACAATATAACCTTGGAATAATACATGGCTGTTTACACTCTTCATCTATAAGACATTCTCCTTTATGACAGATTCTTTTACATTTGTGCATTCCACATTTTAACATTTGATTGCAGCGAAGTCCGCAGGAAATGTCAGTAAGATGACAAGGGATATTACTTCGCAGCTGGAAGATGGAAGGAAAAAGATGGCAATTAAAAATGAAAAGTTATAAATGTAAAGCTCTAAGTATTTTTACTGTTCATACCTTCACTGTCCACACAAAAATTGTAATACTAAAATATCTTAGGAAAAAGACTGAGTTATTCTTTATATCATAGTCCAATACAGAAGTTGGTCTGAATGCATATGGCACAGAATATCCACTTTTCTAATGTAATCACATTAAACTTCAACATCAGTAACATACTCCATTCCAAAGAGGCTACAAGAATCTACGCCTATGGTCCTAGAACATTATTTAGTATTCAAAAACATTGTTTCCAGACTTACTTCATGCTTACCCATACACCATTTCTGAGTGAGATAGGTACAAGGTGGACATTTCTCCTCACTATGACATGAATGGTACACTGCAGTCACAGAAAT
>JAVSBS010023803.1:0-11860 GCA_033124195.1 Coracias cyanogaster | reverse complement strand
AGTGGCTAGAGAGATGTTAGGATGAAGGTTGGACTTGATGATCCTGGTGGTCCTTTCCAACCATAATGATTCTATGACTTAGGGCATGAGCTGCTGAATTTAAGTTGGATGTGCACTAATGAGTAACTTTGGTTATACCTTCCACCATTTCTTCAGCTCACCACTTTATCCCTGTCACAAATCTTGCCACTTCAGCATTCGCTGCTGAAGAGAAGTGGGGATGTTGATTGATCTTCTTGATCACCTCTCTTGTTCCTGTTGTGAATCCTGGTTTTGCATCATCCAGTCTGTTCACAATGTGAAAATTTAATGGACACACCACCTTTGAGTCTAGTAAATGCATAAAGGTATCCATCACAACAGAACTTTTCCCTTCTCTGGCTTCAGACTGTCACAGCAATCTCAGAAGTAGCAGCCAAGCAGTAGGATTTTTGTAAGGAAGCTGTGTGTATATAAGGGAGTTAGTGTAAGAAATAAGTGACACAATTTGTAACACATGCTGACTGATTAATCGCACGTCTGCATTGTGCTTGGCCATCAGAGGTGTCTACCTTGCTCTGCAGCTGCTTTTGGTGACTCATTTATAAAGTTGTATTTATTGATAAGATAAAAGCAAAGAAATCAAACGTGAAATACAAAAAAAAAAATGTAGCTAGCATGAGCAGGGCCAGCAAACGCATGGCTGAGAACTATGGGAGGGTTTTGCATGGGGAGCTGGGGTCAGGTGGCTGCCCTGCTGCTCCAGCATGGTACTGTTATGTGCATTGTGATGGAGGAACCACTGCAGCAGCAGGGACTGCTGGATCCCTGTGTTCCTTGTCCCAGGGGCTGAGGATGCTGGGGTGCTGGGATACCATGCCTATAAGCCCCTCAATTTAGAAAACAACACCACAGCCCCCCAGAAAAGAGGAAAAAAACCCCAACAAGATGTGGCAGGAATGAGCTTGCAGGCACTGCCTCACCCGCCTCCCATGGGAAATGGATGTAGACTTGTCCCCACGGAGAGCTGTCCCGTTCCGCTTGCTGTGTGCAGCAGCTGGCTCCCTGGGGCTGCCCTATAGAGGTGTCCTCTAGACATTGACTGGGTGGAGTGACAAGCATTTGTTAGGAGTTCTGCACCGACTTGCACCCGTTTTTGAAGCATTGTGACATCCACACCGGGCCTTGGTGAGGAGGGGTCTGATTTTGCCAATGAAGAATTTAGTAACTTTGTGTTTACTGAACAGTTTCTGAATGGGGCAACAATGGGCCAATCTTAAGAGCACTGAGCTCTTACAAGTCAAAGTACCAAAGTATTTTGGAAGAAAGTGCCTTGCTGTGGCTTTGTCAATGCTTGTTTAATTCCAAATTTGCGCTTTTCAGAATAACGCATATCAGTTTAAGTATTTCCTTTCACCTGGTTCATTTCTACTTGTCTTTTGAATAGTGACACTTCGCAGTAGCTTCATGTCAGAGGTAGTTTTAAACTATCTTTTGTTACCAAGGGCATGGTAATCCAAATGCCTCCTCTGAACAGACTGATTGTAATGTATGTGTGCAAGCAATTATAAAGCTGGTTTCCAAGCCCCATGGCACACTGCTGATCTGGGGAGGGAGAATAAATTTTGGCTTACGTTTTGTGCTAGAATTGTAGTATTTTAAGTTACAAATGTGTCTTGAATTTTGATATGTTCAGTAGTTAATTCACCACTTTTTGTCGTTATTGTTAGGAGCTGAAACTCCCATTTACTTTTTTAAGTGGGCATATTCATGAACTTCGGATTCACGTGCCATGGACAAAATTGGGATCAGAACCAGTTGTCATCACTATCAATACAATGGAATGCATCTTGAAATTAAAGGATGGAGCTCAGGTAAGAAGTGTGATAAATGCTTTTCTAACATTGAGAGGTTGATAAGAATAATCGTTTCTATAGGTCACTTTCTTTAAAGCCATCTGAATCAGGCACATCAGGTTGCAGTCCCTGTTATTTACTGGCTAATACTGTTTTTTCTTATAATGGCTAGTATCTTCCTTTATGCTTATTTTTAATTCAGCATTAGTTGTAGCTGTGTTCTTGCAGATGTAAAAGCATGTTAATAGTGCTCTGTCAGAATTTTTCTATGGCTCGACAAGGAATAGATTTCAAGAGCAATATATAGCATCCTCCGTGCTTCTGGCTTCTGCCTTCCAAGAAGCAGTGCTGGTTGCTTGAGGCAGCTGCATGCAGCACCACTGAGTATTGGGCAGGTCTCAAAACACGTGTTGTTAGTATTGGAGGAGTGCTTTAAAGATTCTGGAGTGTAACCCTCTTTTCTCTTTAGAGGTTACAGTACTTGCTTGAGTGTGCTTTGAAGACCTCTATGTGTAAGGGTCTCAAAGGGCCATTTGTTTAGTTGCTCACAATAATTAGTCCATTGTGCTGTTTCACAGGCTCAGGAAAGATTTCCTTCTGACACGGTGAAGCTGAAGTATGTAGTGGTTTGGTTTTGTTATATGTCCAGCTTAGTTAAAGAGTTAATGTTGAACTTGTTTTTTCAGTCAGTGTAGTGCTTTAACTCTAGAGAGGTTTTATGGGTTTTTTTTCTTTCTAAAACCCTTGTTCACATTTCAGTTTCAACATTGTGTCCTCCAATTATACTAAGGAGCATGCAAAAGAAAATTCCAATTTGTGCAAAGCTCTCAAGTGTTTGGTAGAGTGCTTGATGAACTGTTAACATTTAACATCAAAAATTAGATATAATCCAGCAAGAACATAGGAAAACACTTTTCCATTGTTTGATATTTCATGTAATATTCCAGAGCTAAAAGGCTTTTGTTGATGGAATAGAAATCTCTGGTCCTAAGTATGCCACCCACAAAGCATGTGCTTGCGTTCTGTAGTTGCACTTAATATATGTGCGTATGTGCACGTGTATATACACAAGTGTACGCACACCAACAGCCAAACGCTAAGTACTTTTCCAATGTTAAGGTAAGATTTCAGGCCAGATGTTCCATGAGAAATGTGTTTTAGAAGCAGCAAATTGCAACTAATTATAGAAGTTGCAGAAAAAGATTTGTAGCCCATGACTTTGTGCAGCCCAGAACTAGTATTTGATATTGGACCATGCAGATGGCTACTGCTGGAATGATCAGATTTCCTGGTTGCCTGGTATTTGAAACTTAAATTTTGTGGTGCATCCAGCAAAAGGTCAAGAGTCACCAATGTAAAGCACTCTCAAAACAAGTATTTGTTACAGATGTTTAAGATTCAGAGGCAAGAAAGGATTTTTGAAAATTGCAACTGACATTTGAACAAATTGTTCAGTGGTTTGTACACTCAGGAGGGTAAAATTTGGGTCTGTGCCATAGAAGGATTATCTTGGACTAACAAGAATGTAAATGAAAACATGTTTATGCTGTTTTCTGAGGATATGGTTTAAAAAGTTGACAGCTTGAATTCTTTTTTTAAAGTTACTATTTAAAAGTGTTTTATAAAAAGAAAGTATTTTGACAAATTCTTGTGTTCTAGCTTCCAGTGTGACAGTTTACTTGGATGAAACCAGTTGTCATAAAAAAACTTGTTGCCAGTGAATAAAAGACCTGAATGAAAATGAATATTTCTGTGGAAAATGGTAGTAAGATGAACTTTCAGTGAATTTAGCTCCAACTTGAATTGTTCTGCCATGAACTTTGTATCATTGAAAAGCATAATTAGGAAGAAAGTTTAGTTTTAAAAAATTATTGCCTTCATCTTACATTTCCTCCCTCAGGTGAGACCTCTCATGAGCACGTGTGTAATTTCACCTGAGCAAAAAATAAAGTTTCTGACTTGAGCTTAGTGTGATGTGCATTCTTTTGAAAGATGCTATTTCAAAGAATGTTTATTTTGAAGATGCATGAGGACTAAAATACAGGGCGTTGTTCAAGCTGTTGTCCAGTGGTCCCTACGGATCTTTATGAGCAAAAAACTTTCTCCCGTTGTGTGTTTTTGAAGAGTGCCAGCGCCCTGGGACTGCTTCTGTATATGTGTGCCTTACTCTGATTTTGTGCCATTGTTTGTTCAGTTTCAGTGTTAGTTGGGTTGGTTTTTTTGTTGTTTATGCTATTGCAGCATTTCCTCAGCTGAAATAAAAAGTTTGGAGTAGACAGTAATGACTCAACTTCTAGTTTTATGCTAATATTCTGCTTTTCTAAGCAGAAATATTGTATAAGCAGTAAGTTCACCCAGTGATACATGAAATCCACAATCAAGAATTGGTGGTATTTTTAGTAAATTTTGAAGCTTAAGCATTATGAAGGTTATTGCTTTTCCCCTCTTTTCTGTGCTTTTCTTCCTTTCCTTACCGGTGATACTACCACTTCTAAAACCAGAATGTTAAACAAATATGGCTACTTTATAAGAAAATGAAACTTAAGTGCATTAGGAACAGAACTTTGCAGTGGTTGAAGTGGTGTTTTACTGAACATGCTTTGTATATGTTCTTTTGGTTAATGCCAGCAATTGAAGTAGAAATTGAGGCATTTTGTGTTGCTTTTTGATGATTGTCAGCTTAATGAAACTCTATCTGGTTTTTTGTTCCTGAAACTTCTGCAGCACTGCATTTTAAGTATGACCATTTGTAATGTTATGAAATTCATGAAATATTTCAAATTGTACTTACCAACATATGTTGTTAGACACTTAAGTGTGGTTCTAAAGTTCTCTTGACGTGTGTTTGTTAAGTAAAGGTAGTTGACTCCCGTGAGACTATTGTTCATGAATGTTATGTATTGTTTTAGAGAGTGGTTAAAGTTCCAGTTTTAAATTTTTCTCATTGTTTATCTCTATATATTAAATCTCAGGACTTTTATCGAGAATTGAAATCCTCTTCTTAAACTCTGTTTTTCCGCCTAGAGTTCTTATCCTTTATTGTCCTTCCTGTTGGACTCTTTTCTACCCAAATTCTTTTCTCCTTTTTTAAAAAAAGGCTATTTGAAATTCTTTGCTCATTTATTTTCCTCTCTCTATGTCACAATACATCCATGCCCAAACCAGAGGCTTTAAATTGAGACTGTGCAACGTAGGAAGGACAGACTGTGTCTGTTTCCTTCACCCTCCTGATGTAACTAACCCCAGGATTTATCTTCTGTATGTTCAACCTTGAATTTTGTGGTTTGTAGTCTTGGAACTGATGAAAATGAGGAGATTCAAGGAGAAATGTATTATGCGTATTACTGCTTCACTTCTGAGTCCTTGCCTTTAATCAGGACACAGTGTATCAGAGGTATGCTGATGTATATGAAGATAAAAAACCTTTACCCCAAGGATAACTAGTTCTGGAATGAGGGATGACTGTTAGATACAAGCACGTAAAGGGACACAGGGAAACCAAGCAGTTGTTTGCACCAGCGTACAGACAGTTAAGCACTGTTCCTTTTATGAGGCATTACAAAGAAGGTTTTGAAGGAATGTGATGACTTTGTGGAAACAGTGGAGAACAGCCCACAAGCATGACTGTCAGAATAGCAGACAGGTTTTCTTATCTGACAATCAGTAGAGCCTGCCATCAAAGAATGCTGAAAGCAGAAATTGATCTCAACTGGGAAATGATCGAGATGGTAGATAGGGTGTGCAGGCAGGCTATGGAGGACTTTGAAAGTGAAGACAGAAGGCTTGTGTTTGATGTGGATATAGTTATATCAAATTTTTGCTTAGGTAGTAAAGCTTCCTCCAGGTCTGAAGCAGTGCTTTGCTGTTTTTCTCCTTCTCACCTGGGTTGTAATAGTTCAATTGAATGTAACTGTATGGACAAGTGGTGCTGGTTTTTTCTATTTGAATGTGTACGTATGCTGTTTAGTGATGGTAAAAATATAGTAAGACTTCAGGTGAGAGAACTAACTAACAGTCTTAGTGGCCCAACTTTCTGATTTCATTTGGTCATGTAGAAGACCGAGGTTTTTATTTTTGAAATACTTTCATTTGGTACTTACTCATTTTCATAGTGGTATCTTTAGTTCAGTAAATCTGATATTGAGTTTTAACGCTTGTATGTGAAGTTTAAGGTGACTATATTGAGGGCTGCCCTACAGGAAGCAAACTGTGTCATCAGCTAGTGTTGAATCATAATCTCAGGTTGATGACAAATACGAAATTCATCATCAAGCAACCAGTTAACGCTGCTTTTATTTGTGTTTTAATAGCTTAATATAACAGGGGATTTTATCTGTTCCTGTGTGCCCTCGAGTAAGTATATGTAAGTAAGAACAGTTTTCTATATTACTTTTAATTACATTTATTTGTGTAAATTGGACTTTCTGAGTAGTTTAATCTTTTCCAAAAGTTCAGGAAGGTTTAGCAGAGCCTTTGGTTGGGTTTTATGCCATTTTCTGTCAAGATTGTCAGTCTGAAGAGTTCTCACCTTTTCTGTGAATTGTTTGATGTGAAAAGTGTTTAGGTAGGAGGTTCTCTTTCCAGGATGTCATCTTTCGAAGGGAGAAATGCTATGTCCCACAAATCTCTTGCAAAAACATTTAGTAAACTTACTCTTTCAGTAGAGGAAGCAGTAAAGGCAGGCTGCTAGAAAAGGCCTTGCAGCATTTGGTTCAGACACTTGTCTTTTTATTTCCAGTGTTTCCAAATGAGTGGCTGAAGATGAGCTACTGAACAGCTTTACTTAAAGCTGAATTAATATTCGTATGTTCTAACTGGGCAAGCAAGAGTGACTGTGCCATTCAGGTATTTCTTTCTCTGATAAGCACGTTCATATGGAAAGCAAGGTATCCAACATTTTAGATTGCAATAATTCTGCTCGCAAAAGAAGAAATTGCCTTTACTGTGCATTTGTTCAAGGACACCTGTAGGCACGTGTCTTAATACTCTTGCTGTAGAAGTCCTTCCACCACTATTGTGTTGCCTCGACCTGAATAGCTGGCTTGCTTACCTAAGTGTCTGTTAATGTGTTAGTAATTCTGGATGGTTTTCATGTGAATTTGTCAGTGTATTTCTTTTTGAAGACTTTTTCAGGGCTAAGTAATGGTGATTTCAACGTCTGAACCTGATTACTATGAAAGGTATGAGTGGTCCCCCTCAATTCCTTCTGTACTTGTGCCTGGCCCCCAGGAAAGCTTCCGATGTTGGTGTGTTGCCTACAGGCAAAGATAGAGGGGCAGTCCTGACCTAATTCTAGTGCTTATCCTGAATGAGTGAGCCTTGCTCTTAGTTGTTTCTGCTAAGGAGCAAGACTTAGATGGTAAGCACTTTTCCTTTCTGTTCCATGCAGTACTGAGTGGCATCTTCGTCAGCAGTGCTGTACCTATCTCCTGAGAGCACCCATGGGGACAAGGCATGATAAACCGTCCCGGTATCTTGAGAATACACATGACTGTTTATGTGAGAAGGATCTGACTAGGAAGCTGCTTTTCTGAGCAGCCAAACAGTGAATGACTGAGCAAGACAGGGAAAGTATGAGTGCCCACTGCAGCCTAACTCCCTGGTTGTTGTAACATTTCCCCATTTTTTTTATCCTGACAGTGAACGTGTACATGAAAGATGTAAACAAGGTATGTTTTCCTTTTATTCTGCCAGCTTGTTTTCTAAACACTCTCTCCAACTGGCTGAAAATTAAGTGCTTATTAGAAAGGTGTAAAACTTGATAGTTTCATTCCTTGAAATATTTATTCCTGCAAACGTCAACATTATACATGTCTAAGAAGAGAAGCCAAGTACACTGTGACTTGTTCACTCTGGTAGCAGATTCAGGAACAGAAGAGCAGTCAAAATGTAGTTGGGGCTGTATTCTTACTAAGGAGCTCAGGTTTTGAATGCAGCTCATTTCAAGAGAGATAGTGTCAAACCAGTTAATGATTGGACTTGATCTTAAAAGTCCTTTCCAACCCAAATGATTCTATGATTCTAAAATCAGCCTGGTCATTACTACAAAATATATTAAGATTGTGTAACACCAGTGATTTTCAATAGGGGATTTTTGTCTTCTGATGGATGCACTGTGTAATCATCAGTGTAATGAAGCAAGTGCAAGGCAGGGGTACGGCTCTGTGTTGGTGTAGGTGTTGCAAGATAAGGAAGCTGCCAGGAGCTGTGTGTGTATTTGGCCGTTTTCCCTTCAGTGCCTGTAGCAGCTGGAGCAATAGTTGGTAGTAAGTATATGTTGCCTTTTCTTAAGTTGCCTGCTGTTTTCTGAACAAGACCTTCTTTGTGTACCTGTTTGAGGTGTAGTTCAGATCAAGTTTGCGCTTTTGAAGAAATTTCCGAGTTGTCCAGCCTTACTGTGCTTTGACCTCCATTGTAGGGTGGTCTCAGAACCAATGAGCTGGATCCCGTTTGGGTGAAACTGAAAGGAAAATGTGCTCTAGGAGCACAGTTATGTGCTAACTGAAATTAATGAGAACAGGTACCTTGTGTCAGTTGTTAACAGAATCAATGCTCTGTGATCACCGGCCATGGTGTGGTCTCAGATTAGGAACATGGTGAATCCCACTAGACTAGTTGAGGTTTTTTTCAGAAGTTATTCTGTATGGCTATGTTCATAAAGTCTTTCTAACCCCCATTTAATGCCTGGTTCTCTGCTTTTCATAGTGTCTCTGTGACAGTGGTAATCATACAAAATATCTAATTATGGACACGGTGCAAGCACCCCTGGTGTTTTCTGAGACTTTAATAAAGTTGTATGTTCCTCTTATCCAAGGGTTCAGGGAAAAGTTTACATGGTAAGAAAACGGAATCTAAGTTTCTGGAATTATATCACTTTGTTCATTTTTATAATGATTTAAGTAACAAACATTCAGCAAACAGTCTGGAATTGCACTCTCAGAATGTAAGCTCTCTGAGTAGAAGGAAAAGGAAAACAGTCTGTGGTAGTCAAGCAGGTCCCATATTACAGGCAAATACCAGTGCTTGTTATCTCTGTATTTGGCATGGACAGGAGACAGCAAATTACCACTAATATCCTACTTCTACCAGTGCCTTCAACTCTGACAGCAGAACATTCTGTTATGAGGTTGTTTATCAAGAAGACTTCGGAGTAAATTGGAAGAATCTGAGGCATATGAGAATGCAGTCGTTATCAGGAAGGTTTTGGACACTGGCACAACTAAGCAGTGCAGCTGCGCTTCAGATTGTCACAGTGAAATTTCTTAGGCAAGATCAAGTGGAGTCCTTGTGGCCTTCATACTGACAAACCTCAAGGTGTAGTCTCATTATCATGTGTTGATGCCTCATAATGTTGCTGCTGTTTATTTGTGCTCCTGTGTACTATGGGAACCTAATTCAGAACTGATAGAAGTCGTCTCTACTTTTCACATTTTAGAAGTCTAGCTCTAAAATTCTTGTTCTTGTACGTTCTGTCCCCTGAGCTCTACCTCCTTCTAAACTGGTTTCTTCATTTTGCAAATAATGCTTGAAAGACAGTTATTAAGAATGCAGTGCCCATAGCTGTAAAGCTAATTTGACATGGACACACTGTCTTACCGCTACTATACTGGTGGAGGACTGCTGTTTAAAAACAACTTTCTTCTGGAAGTAATAGTGCCTGTCAGCTGATGGGGTTTTGTAGAGGTTCAAGACCTCAGGCTCCCTGGTTGCCTTGTGATTTGTGGTACTTTGTGTCTTTTAGTATATTCATGCAGTCAGTTTGTCTTAGGCATATGGACTAGGCTTACTGTGATCTATTCTAAATTCATTTTTTGCTTTTCTAAAATTAACATATTTAGAATTAAAGATTGGTTTTTATTTCTGTTTGGCTATTGGCTTAGACTGGCTCATTGCCTTTTTAAGGTGTCTGTTGTGTGTTGGGAAGCATGGCCTTGCCAAAGAGAAAATAACACTTTTTAAGAACAACATATTGCCCTGCAAAAAAACAGTTTAATTGTACTTTAAAGCACAAAAATATAACCCACGTTTATACATAAATAAATATAGTTCTTCATACATATAATTGCAAACATGGGTTATAATTCTTTATACATGTAAGTGCACATGAACTTCATTTTAATTCCCAAATCAAGGTCCCAAGTTTAGAGGCTGAGATTTTTAAATGCTTGTGTGATGCTGGCTCTGTACCTCATTTAACGTATGAACTTTCTATAGGCTGTTAAACAACTCTGCAGCTGCAGAGACTGCAGCTCCAATGTTCTTCCTTTAGCAGGTAAAGTCTGAGTTAACTGGATGGTTGCAGGATGTGTATGTTTCCACGAGAGCTCTCTTGGAGTCCTCTTGGACTTGCTGCAGAGTCTCAGGCATATTGACAAAAGTAGGCACTTGACAGTTTATATGAGATTTATGGTGTTGTTAGCTTAGCGCACGGAACATGTTTGAAGCATGGCTTTTGAAGTTAGTTGATCTTAAGCAGACTATGAGTTGGAGATCTGTCTTAAGTAGCAAGAGGAAAGGATAATGCAGGTCGGCGTAGTACATGGAGGGAGGCAGGGGCAGCCAAATGGACAAATAGCTTAGGTGGGAAGAGATTAAAGCCACCTGAGGGATGTGAAGGGGAGAGGTATTTTTTTGGGGTAGCAGGTAGAAGTCCTTTAAGTTTTCATCGCATTTTAGGTAATTCTATGCACATTGTTTGATTAGATGAAGTTAGCACACTTAGAGAGAGAATTTCACTTGTTTCCATTGGAACACCTGACCAGCCAAGAAATCTCAGTTACATTGGTGAAACCTTGTCAAGATGCTGTATTTTGGAAAAATATAATCCCAATTTTGAACACATTGGAGTGGTTTTCCACATATATGAATCTTTTGGGGAATCTTACATAGTGCTGAATTTCTTGAATCTGTTGTAATCCTTCAGTCTTAGTAGTTTAATGTATTATTAGTTTCTCCTATTCTTTAAAAACCTCTTTTTTTTCTTTAGAGCAGATTACTAGAATACAGTTATTTCATCAGTTTGTTCTAAGATAGATGGGGATATGGGGCTTGATGTTTTCTGGATTAACTTGTATTTCAGCAGAAATCTGTCCTTTATGGGACATGTGTTTCTGATTTGTACTTTTTTACAGCCTTTGGCTTTTTGGGCTAACGCTTTAAAATTAATTTTTTTACTTCCCCCCCCTTTATTTTTGCTTATTCCCAGATTTTTTTCTTTTTATTTCCAAGTGGTTTTTTGTTCTTCTTGTTTTTTTTAAACACTGAACATGTGGGCACTGATTTCTTAATTACCTTCCTCCTTTCTGTGATGAACTCCAGTTTAGCTATAATTGTGCTTTGATATTTGGCTGTAGAAATTGATTCCTCTTCTTTTTGTAACCCCTTCACTCTTCCATGTTAGGTCTCTTCTTCCTCTGTCAGTGTTCCTAAGTTTTGTAAAATACAATTTTAACAAAAACTTACGAAATAATATCACAGCAGCTCTTCTTATGCCTGTGAGTGTTTTGCCTTGATACTTACTGTCTTTCCTTCAGGTTACTTGGCGGATGGAGCTCACTCAGTGCCTTCCATCATACTTCCAGCTTTAGCCTACTTCTTATCACCTGCTGGTGTGTGTCTTCTGTGAGGTGAATTGGACAATTTGCGTATATTGCAGAAAACAGAACCAGCCCCCAAAAGGTGATGAAGGTGCTTGATTTCTTTGTTAGTGTGTTGAATTAGCTTGCTGGGTGATCCGGTGAGGGCCAAAGATTGCACACAAATGTAGGAAGGCAAGATGTTGAGCTGTAAGCGTAGGAAAGGCTTAACTCTGCTTAGCTGCGTTCTCTGAATGCATCCTTGGCTGATCAGTCTCATCCCACTGATTATATATTGAGTGGCTATCAGCTGACTTACTGAACTGACCTTTCTGCATGATAGCCAATGTTTTGTTTGGTTTTTTTTTTTTGTCCAAGAGTGTTCTTCTAGGACTAGAGAATATTCGAGACCTGGTGATAGTCTATTGCAATGCCATCTCATTGCGCTTT